>LBNU01007359.1:14774-25699 GCA_014162995.1 Artemisia annua
AATCAATGAATAATCAATAACTAGGTTTCATTAGACCTAAGCAAACACAAACAAACCTAGCCTAGCATGTTAAAGGAAAGAAAAGCATACGATATAATCAAACAACACATAGACATATTGAATGATTAAAGGATAACTTATCTTTAACTAAACATGGAAGAAAAGAGGGTTTGAAACCTCAAAATAGCTGCAAAAGTCGACTAGGGTTCGTACCCTAAGTTCCTACCAAAAGTCCTCCTTTAACGAATGAGAAATCCAAAAATATATATAGATTTACAATGGTGACGGCGTCAGCTTTTGGGTCTTGACGCCGTCACCTCGCCGTGTTTAGGGTTTCTTGATTGCCTAGATTTACATCTGACGCCGTCTGATTGGTTTGGGTTCTGGGCCGTCTCTCTTTAACTTAATACGTGACGCTCTTGGTGAAATAACACGTGGCGCCGTCATGTGTAAATGTCTCAAAATCTTTCTGGCCCGTCAAGTGTAAAGTAACTATCCACCTTTTCATCAATGAGTGACGGCGTCACCTTTTGGTGCTTGACGCCGTCAGGTACTGTTTCCAGCTTGGATTCTTGACTTTGTCGTTTTCTTCACCTTTATGCTCCAAAAATGTCCAAAATGCTTCCTTTTCCAGAATTCCTCTTCAAAGTACCTAACTTGACAAAAGAAACGATCTGAGGCAATATTTGATCATATCATCACGACTTAGGGCTTAAATGACCCCTTAAAAGCGTAACACTTTTCGTCTCATCAATGATATAATCTGATGCGGCGCATTCTTCAAAGTCGGGCAATGGTCTTCAAATTCATCTAAGTATGATAGTACGGCGCATCTGTCTAGAATGATGCGGCGTATCTTCTGGATTTCAGTAGACTTTTCCATCTTGATCATTTTGCTCCATATTTCGTCCAAAATCGCCAATTTTCACCAATTTCTTGTTTTTACCTGAGAATTACTAAAGTAAACAATTAAGTATCGATTCTCATATAAAATATAATAAAACAAGTCAATTATATAGGACAAATTATGACAATATAATGTACTTATTTGATGTCATCAGTCGCTTACACTTTTTCGGTACTAAGCTAAATATCGAGTCTTTTACATGGAAGACTAATCCAACACAACAACACAACTAACTCAACAACTTTGAGAATACAAGAGGAAGTATCAACAACAAGAGACAATTCAGTGGTCTTAAGGTGATGAAGAATCCTAGCAACTTGAAGAGAAGAATGGCTCGTATGCAAGAAAGTGTGATCTCGTCTTGTAAGAAGAACCTTGAGAACACAAGAGAAAGAAAGCTACAAGAGTGATCCTTAGATTTGAGATTAGATAGATATAAGAATAAGAGAGAAGATATATTAGAATTGGGTGAAGAATAAGGAAGAGATGGCTCACTATTTATAGGCTTGCTGACCACTGTTCACCCGGATCTGGCGGATCCCTTCCCAGAGGGATCCGACCAGTGTAATCCAAGGGATCCGGCACACTGGGTAAACTAATCCGGATTTTGGGTTACAAACCGGGTTATGGGTTATGGTCCATGGATATGTGATGTCATGCCTGATGTCAAAGACATCTTGGGTCATGGGTTATGAACTTTGGATCATAGGTCATTAATTTTAGGCCATGGGTCATGGGTTTTACCCAATATAAAGTCATGCATGATGCAATACTCATGGGCCATGGGTTTTGGTCATAGGTCATGGGTCATGGATTACCCAATTCATTTAATTACATATTTATTACAAACTAGTATACAGTGAAATAATGTGAAAGTAAGTAAGAAATAAACATGTAATCCTTTTATTTTTGTACTTAATATAATTTTATGTTGTGATCAACAAAACTTAAAGAGATCAAGAAATATTAATAAACGTTTTACGGTTTATTTGTATTACCAATCTCCCCTTTTGTTGATGACAAAACATAAAATTATAGCGAGTAAAACTTAATGATTAGATGTTTCAATGTTTTAAGAAAGATATAAGTTTTATTCTCTTCTTCCCTTTTTGTCGAAACAAAAAGAGTGTCGAAAAGACAATATGTCGGGATTTGAATCCCAAAATGCAAAACTCCCCTTGACATTAGCTTCCTCTAGATTAGGACGTCAAGTTAACAAATGCAGTTGAAAACCTACAAGATAGAATGTTAGAAATATGACCAAGAGATAGAGTTAGATAAGAAAATGCGAGACGCAAAACGAGAAATTTAGAGTAGAGAAGGCCAAGATATGTAAAACTAATCCTTGTAATAAAATGAACAAAATATAGTGGTATATGTTAGTGCAAATATTACAATATTTAAACTAGACGGTCTCTTTGGTTTTAATAATGACAAACATGTAACTTGTAATACAAAACGTAAAATGCACAAGTAACTCTAACGACGAATCATCATCTCAAGACTCTTTTACATATGAACTTAGTTAATTAGATCGGGCCAAGCATACACATGGACTTAGCTAATTGGATCGGGCCAAGCATACATATGGGCTTAGCTAGTTGGATCGGGCTAAGCAAATGAACAAGCCCATTCGAGGCCCAATAGTAACCAACCCAACAAGGCCCATCAAGACCCAACAATGCTTCTAGAAGAACTTGGTCTCCAAGATTTTTACTTGGTCTCCAAGATATTTACTTGATCTCCAAGATTTACTTGGTCTCCAAGATTTGAGCCTATAAATAGCAAGCAATTCTCCACTTCTTGGCTTGCCAATTTCAAGTATCAAAAAACACATACATAAATAATCATGTAATTAGGCTAGGAAAATGTAAGTCTAGAATCTCAAGTGTAATAAGGACATCTGGACGATGTGTAAGTCCGTGGGTGATTGTGTAGATTAGGATGGTGTGTACGTCCGTAGGTGATTGTGTGTAGATTAGGACTTTGTGTAAGTTCGTGTGTCGGTATGTGAAGACTTGGACTTGGTGCGAGTCCGTGCTTGAAGACTAGGATCGAGTAAAGGTCCGTGAAGACGTAGATCGGGTGAAGATTCAAGTGGACGAGAGTGCTCGTTCGTGTAGCCACGTGGGCTTTGTGTAGATTGGTCCTAGCTAGAATTAGGACTCGACATTCCACTTAGAGTCGTTAAACTTGGTGTAAGCTTTGGTGTACGGTTTATTCCGCCATAATGGAGCTTGTTAACTAGTGAAGTAACTCTCTAGTGTGGTACTCGGGGAGTGGAGTAGGGCGAAGAGGTGCTTCGTGCCGAACCACTATAAATCATCGTATCCGGTTTGTGGTTTCTCTTCTCATCTCTTTACTTTTTATTCTTGCATTTATCTTTTTGCATTTAGGTTGTGTGTGTGTGGTTTGTTGCTTAGCTTGTGATTGTGCCTAAAATATAAACTAAGAACAACTTAAAAAATGCAAATACATATTTAATCCCATGTCTCGGAAACAACACTGATGACGGTTCTATAAATCAACAGGCGGTCCCACTTATATATGGGACCGTCCATATATTTAAGGGCCCATCCACAATTTAATCTGAAATAGCTTCATTCTTTTAAACCTTATGTTGTGAGTCTTGTTTTGGTAAACATATTTGTGATTACGTAACATATAAATTTGTTATGAGTGGCATACTCACTATTCATATTTAGTCACACTTGATTGATAATTTGATACGAAAGTTTTTAAGTTGTAAATAGAAACGCATTTACCCCTCCCCTCTATGTTTCTACAATTGGTACTAGAGCCACGTCGCTCTAGTTATCAAAACAAATGGTTTTTAAAATAGAGTACGTTCCACGTATCAAATTTCTCATTAAGAGGGATTATATATGAAAAGTGTTTAGTTGCTAAATTTGTGCTAATATGCTTTGTTATTTTATTGGTATTAGTTTTGTTGGTTAAATGCTCTTTATATACTTGCTTGATGGTAAATCTTCTCGTAAGGTTTTGAAAGTGTCGACATTTGCTTACCTAAGTCTTAAGAGTAGTTGTGATGTCCAAAACACGTGTTTTATGTGCATAAATAAGTTCTTTAAGTCCAATAAGTCACCAAACGAATTTATACTCAAAAAACGCGTTTCTTAGTGATAAGTATTTATTTGATACCTTTTAAAGGGGTCACTTAAGCCAAAAATCGTTATTATATGACCAAATATTGTCTCAAATCGCTTCTTTTCTCATTTTAGGTACTTGGGACATGATTTCTGGAAATTGGAGCATTTTGGACGTTTTTGGGCTAAAAAGTGAAGAAAACAGCAAAGTCGTGGAGAACATGTCAGGAAATACACCTGATGGCGTCACGCCGTCACTTGAAGATGAAGGAGTTTGGAAATCTTACACATGACGCTCCAGAGAACTTTTGAAGGTTTTACACCTGACGGCGTCAGGTGTAATTACAAGTAGGCCGTCTAGTGTTAATGTTATAAGAGACGGCCCAGAAGACTTAAAGAGTGACGGTGTCAGGATCCTACCAGACGACGTCAGAGGTTAATGAGTGATGGCGTCAGAAGGTCGACTTGCACAAGAAGAAACCTAATCGTGGCGGTCTGACGGCGTCAGGAGTTATAACCTGACGCCGTCAGCTTTGTAAATCTATATATACTTCTTGATTTCATTTATTAGTGTGCAACCTTGGAGAAATAAACCCTAGTACGATTTTCACAGCAATTTTAGGGTTGTCATACCCTATTTTCTTCCATGTTCAATTGAAGTTAAATTTTATTTTAATCATTCAATATGTCTATGTGTTGTTTGATTATTTGTTTATCTTTTCTTCCTTTTAACATGCTAACTTAAGTTTATTAGTATTTGCTTATATCTAATGAAACATAGTTATTGATAAGTTGTCTGTTGTTTAGTTGATTGCTTCGCATTAGGTTAAGAAAAATGGCCGACCTCCATTGTGTGTCAAGCTTGAACGTCTTAAAAAACGTAATCGTATGTGCACTATGGTTTTCTCTTTGTATTTAATGCATGAATAGATGTTATTGATTCTATGATAGGGTGCTTAACGTGCGGTCATAGGAGAAATTGATATTCATAGAGTTGGGGAAGGTAGCACATCCCACGACTGGTATTAAGGAATACAACGCTTCAACTAAAACAATTGCACTGTGACATTCAACGAATCAATAAAAGATAACTAGGGAGTAATTATATCTAAGTAAACACGTTTGTCTCATTATAAGTAGTTCACCACATTTACTTTTCTTGTTATTTACTTTTTGTTATTAGTTTATTATTATAGTTTTGGGTTGGTTGACTAGCAACTAATTCTACCCACTCCTTCAAAATAGAGATTTTAATTGCTTTCATAAAATATAAAAATGCAAAAATAATCATCCCTCGCCTTTAGGCTTAAATTGACATACACTTCAACCTAACGACACTATTCCCCTAGAGAACGATCAATCCCCCGGACATACCTATACTACACTACAACGACCAGGTATACTGCCTGGAGGATTGCAAGCTTCTCAAGATCCCTTGAGAAGTAAAACATTTTGTGAGGTTGCAATCCTCGCATCAAGTTTTTGGAGCCGATCCCCGGGAATAGTTATTATTTAGGTTTGATTTTTATTTCATTTAGGTCTACTCACTAGATTCCTATCAAGCGAGATTTTTCTTTTCTTTTTCATAGCTTTCTTTAGTCTATCTTTTTCTTTTTTCCTTTGTTCGTAATGCATATCATTCACCATCATGGAGGGTGATAATATCCTTAACCAAGCAAACCCACCAGTTAACCAAAACCCACTCGAATAACCTAGAGCACGCACCTTAGGGGAATACTCCCGACCTAGGNAAAAAACGTAATCGTATGTGCACTATGGTTTTCTCTTTGTATTTAATGCATGAATAGATGTTAGTGATTCTATGATAGGGTGCTTAACGTGCGGTCATAGGAGAAATTGATATTCAGAGTTGGGGAAGGTAGCACACCCCACGACTGGTATTAAGGAATACAACGCTTCAACTAAAACAATTGCACTGTGACATTCAACGAATCAATAAAAGATAACTAGGGAGTAATTATATCTAAGTAAACACGTTTGTCTCATTATAAGTAGTTCACCACATTTACTTTTCTTGTTATTTACTTTTTGTTATTAGTTTATTATTATAGTTTTGGGTTGGTTGACTAGCAACTAATTCTACCCACTCCTTTAAAATAGAGATTTTAATTGCTTTCATAAAATATAAAAATGCAAAAAGAATCATCCCTCACCTTTAGGCTTAAATTGACATACACTTCAACCTAACGACACTATTCCCCTAGAGAACGATCAATCCCCCGGACATACCTATACAACACTACAATGACCAGGTATACTGCCTGGAGGATTGCAAGCTTCTCAAGATCCCTTGAGAAGTAAAACATTTTGTGAGGCTGCAATCCTCGCATCAAGTTTTTGGAGCCGATCCCCGGGAATAGTTATTGTTTAGGTTTGATTTTTATTTCATTTAGGTCTACTCATTAGATTCCTATCAAGTGAGATTTCTCTTTTCTTTTTCATAGCTTTCTTTAGTGTATCTTTTTCTTTGTTCCTTTGTTCGTAATGCATATCATTCACCATAATGGAGGGTGATAATATCCTTAACCAAGCAAACCCACCAGTTAACCAAAACCCACTCGAATAACCTAGAGCACGCACCTTAGGGGAATACTCCCGACCTAGGCACCAAGGCTATCGAAATACAAATCTTTTTGGTACACGGTTATCATAACAGTTCCAAATACAAGTATTTGGCACGATTTAATGGCTGTTCCAAAAAAGTCGTCCCAAAACCCCTTTTCTTGTAGTGATACAAATACAAATACAAATAAAACATAAATCATTATTCACAAACTTAATTACTTGATATGTTTGTTATCTGAACAGGTTGATGATATTCAAAAATTCCCACAAGATTTAAACAAGCTTGTGGGTAGGAGCTACACTTTTAAGATTGAAACCACCGATCAAAATGTCAAAATGGATTTGTATATATATAACATTCTTAATATGATAAACGATGAGAGCGGTGGATCGACTTAGAGAATTGTATCCAACATATCCAAGGAAAAAATTGCTCACATGGAATGGGAAGAGGAAAAAAAATAACGTAAACATTTATACATCATCAATACTTTTATATAAGGTGGATTATATTTTAAAATGCTTCAGTATCGGAAATACTTTTCCTTTTTCTTCTGTCGTGTTGATATATTATCTTATTTTATTCATATTATCTTAAGGTAGATTATATTTTCTTCAATCATGTTGATATATTACTTTATTTTATTCATATTATATTATTTTTATGAGTATGGTCTATTCGAATTATCTTATTTTTATGAGTATTAAATTAATATATATTATTAACCCAAAACTAATCTAACAAAATTCAACCCAAAGCCCCGTGCAAACACAAGGATCTAAAATTAGTAATATAATTGACGAACACATAATAAAATAATTTGTTCAACAGTTCATCAGTTTATTATACTTTCCATATTCTGCCAAACCTGCTTTCCATTTTCTCTTTTTCAGCTGCTATAAAAAAGATGTCAATTAATTTTTATTTAAAGATGAACATACAAATTATTGTCTCAAAAAAGTGCTTACCTTTTATCAATTTTCTTTTCAGGAGTCCTCAGTTTTTGAATCAATTTCCTGTAAATTTTTGTTTCATTGAGGATACTCCAACATCTTGTATCTCTTGTTCTTAAACATTATCTTTCATTCATTCTTTCTTCACAAAATGTTTTTTGTCTTTTCCAAACATCTTATCATCCGATTCATTTATCAATTCCGTATTACATTATTCAAAAGCTGGATTTTTAGGATTTTTTAAAACTGAATGGGTGAATATCAACTGCATTCTTAAGATAAAGTATAATTTGCTCAATACACCATTTTTAAATTGAATCAACAATAAAGCTCTAGAAATTACCTCCAATAATAAGAATAGACCAAAGGAGCGATCATTCCCTCCACTCTAATTTTTTTTGTTGACTTCAAATAATATAGCAAGTATTGGCATCAATTCATTTCTTTCACATTCTTATGAGAAATTAGAGATGGGATGAAGCTTAGACTAACTATCCTCATTGTAATCACATGCGCCAGAATAGTAGCAAACAAAACTAAGAAATTCAGTTGAAATATCTTTCAACATCATTTTGTTGAATTTGCATCTTTATAGTTTTGACCAAATCACCAGCATATATTCTTGCCACACCCTTGAATTGTTTTTTCCATTCTTGGTAAACTACATCCCCTATTTCCTTTAACAGAATCTTGAATTGTTTTTTCCATTCTTGAATATCTATCTTTGCATTTTTTGCATCTTTAGCTATCTAACATATATAAAAGTTGTAAATCAGTTTTAAAACATGATATAACAAAAAGCTAATGAACAAACAAAAACTCTGATGAACAAACAAAAACATTTATGAACAAACAAAAACACTGATGAACAAACAATATACACTAACTGACAAAAAAAACTGATGAACAAACAAAAACACTGATGAACTGATAATGTGAAAAGTGTACCCATTTTAGGGGGTCATTTAAGCCCTAATTCGTGTTAATATGATCAAATATTGCCTTAAATCGTTCCTTTTGTCATTTTAGGTACTTTTGAGAAGAATTCTGGAAAACACCTCATTTTGGACATTTTTGGAGCACAAAGTGAAGAAAACGATAAAGTCTCAAAAGAATGCTGGAAATCCTTCCTGATGGCGTCAGAGTCACAAGGTGACGCCATCAGCCAACCAAGAGAAAGGAGTGGATTCTGACTATACGTGATGCCCTAAGAAGAAAAAGTGAAAATAATACCTGATGGCGTCAGGTGTTATGGATCCTAGGCCGTCAGGTGTTAAGTTAAAGAGAGACGGCCCAGCTCAGTTTTGTACGTGACGGCGTCAGAGATGGATCTAGGTGATCCGAGAACCCTAATGGCGGCGAGCTGACGGCGTCAGAGCCTATAACCTGACGCCGTCAAAATGTATTTTCTATATATACTTTTCTATTTTTCATTCATTAGTGTGCAACTTTTTGGGAACAAACCCTAGACGACTTTATCAGCTTTTTCAAGGGTTTTTCACCCTTGATTCTTCCATGTTCAATTAAAGATAAGTCTCCCTTCAAATTAATCAATATGTNCAACAGTTCATCAGTTTATTATACTTTCCATATTCTGCCAAACCTGCTTTCCATTTTCTCTTTTTCAGCTGCTATAAAAAAGATGTCAATTAATTTTTATTTAAAGATGAACATACAAATTATTGTCTCAAAAAAGTGCTTACCTTTTATCAATTTTCTTTTCAGGAGTCCTCAGTTTTTGAATCAATTTCCTGTAAATTTTTGTTTCATTGAGGATACTCCAACATCTTGTATCTCTTGTTCTTAAACATTATCTTTCATTCATTCTTTCTTCACAAAATGTTTTTTGTCTTTTCCAAACATCTTATCATCCGATTCATTTATCAATTCCGTATTACATTATTCAAAAGCTGGATTTTTAGGATTTTTTAAAACTGAATTGGTGAATATCAACTGCATTCTTAAGATAAAGTATAATTTGCTCAATACACCATTTTTAAATTGAATCAACAATAGAGCTCTAGAAATTACCTCCAATAATAAGAATAGACCAAAGGAGCGATCATTCCCTCCACTCTAATTTTTTTTGTTGACTTCAGATAATATAGCAAGTATTGGCACCAATTCATTTCTTTCACATTCTCATGAGAAATTAGAGATGGGATGAAGCTTAGATTAACTATCCTCATTGTAATCACATGCGCCGGAATAGTAGCAAACAAAACTAAGAAATTCAGTTGAAATATCTTTCAACATCATTTTGTTGAATTTGCATCTTTATAGTTTTGACCAAATCACCAGCATATATTCTTGCCACACCCTTGAATTGTTTTTTCCATTCTTGGTAAACTGCATCCCCTATTTCCTTTAACAGAATCTTGAATTGTTTTTTCCATTCTTGAATATCTATCTTTGCATTTTTTGCATCTTTAGCTATCTAACATATATAAAAGTTGTAAATCAGTTTTAAAACATGATGTAACAAAAAGCTAATGAACAAACAAAAACTCTGATGAACAAACAAAAACATTTATGAACAAACAATAACACCGATGAACAAACAATATACACTAACTGACAAAAAAAACTGATGAACAAACAAAAACACTGATGAACAAACAAAAATACTGATGAACAAACAAAAACACTATTGAACAAACAAAATACACTAATGAACAAACAAGATTTATAACTTTATTCGCCGGACGGTCTTCAAATTTTTTTGGCCTTCTTTCCGCTTTTGTTCCATCTTCAACTTCATTTGCTCTTTTTGTTTTTCTGCTTTTGGTTTCTAAAAATGTATAAAATATAGTATAACTCACATTTTGCATGTATATAAACTAAAATAAAATGAAATTATTAACCGAAAATGATGAACTTACGCCTTATCTGTACTGGTATTTCTTCACCTTCATTTTCATCCTCTAAAGTTAAATCTATTTCTTATTCTGGTTCATCATTTTCGTTTATTGGTTTGCTTAATGTTATTAACGAGATGGATCACCCGCGCGTAAGTTTTGCCAAATAAGGAAAAATGGAAGTAACAATATCTAAAGCATGTAAGGTTGTAATGACATAAAGGTGGTACAAAATTATAGAAAAGATCACATGTTTTTCAGTTTAACATAGTGCAGGTATGCAACAATATAGGTAAGTGCCATTTGTATTGAACTATGCAATGGTATACAAAAGATGAAGGATGCAGGTTCCATATCTAAGGAGGTTCTGCAGTGTGACTGTCATACAAAAGATTAGTAGTTTGCTACTTAAATACATGACAGCTTCAGTTGAAGCGTTACACAAAAGATTATCGATGTTTTGGACGACCCATTCTTAAGTAAAATGGGTATAAATTGCCATTTCTAAATTTG
>LBNU01007359.1:26819-55392 GCA_014162995.1 Artemisia annua
TATTTGTTGTAATTACTTTTATATTAGTGTTAAATGACCCCTAACTCATATTTTGATTGAATAAAAGCCTATTTGCTTGAGGACAAGCAAATCTAAAGTGTAAGGGTATTTGATAAGGTGAAAAGTGTACCCATTTTAAAGGGTCATTTAAGCCCTAATTCGTGTTAATATGATCAAATATTGCCTTAAATCGTTCCTTTTGTCATTTTAGGTACTTTTGAGAAGAATTCTGGAAAACACCTCATTTTGGACGTTTTTGGAGCACAAAGTGAAGAAAATGACAAAGTCTAAAAAGAATGCTGGAAATCCTTCCTAACGGCGTCAGAGTCACAAGGTGACGCCGTCAGCCAACCAAGAGAAAGGAGTGGATTCTGACTATATGTGACGGCCTAAGAAGAAAATGTGAAAATAATACCTGACGGCGTCAGGTGTTATGGATCCTATGCCGTCAGGTGTTAAGTTAAAGAGAGACGGCCCAGCTCAGTTTTGTACGTGACGGTGTCAGAGATGGATCTAGGTGATCCGAGAACCCTAATGGCGGCGAGCTGACGGCGTCAGAGCCTATAACCTGACGCCGTCAGAATGTATTTTCTATATATACTTTTCTATTTTTCATTCATTAGTGTGCAACTTTTTGAGAACAAAACCTAGACGACTTTATCAGCTTTTTCAAGGGTTTTTCACCCTTGATTCTTCCATGTTCAATTAAAGATAAGTCTCCCTTCAAATTAATCAATATGTCTATGTGTTGGTTAATTATATCTTATGCTTGTCTTTCAATTAACATGCTAGGCTAGATTTATCTTGTGTTTGCTTAGATCTAATGAAACCTAACTATTGATTATTGGTTGTTGGTGTGTTATTAATTGTATTGGATGATTGTTTATCGATGTTAGGCTTAAGAAAACTGGCTAACCTCCTATACGGTAACTTGCTTGAACGTCTTAAGAAACATGAACCAATGCGTACTAGGTTATTATGGTTGTATTTAATGCATGAGCGAATTCTAATGATCCCATGTTAGGAGCTTCTTAGCCGGCTCGACATAGGAGTGAAGTAGGAGCTTATAGAGTTGGGGAACTACGTACACCACCCCAGGAATGGTATTAAGGAATACACCCGTCATCCACGCAATTAATACACACTAACCAACCGGTAAAAGATAGTTAGGGAGTAAGGAAATCTAAGTAAACACACTTTTCTCCATATAAGTTTCACAACCACTTAGTTTTAGTTATTTTATTTTATTTGCGATAGTAGTTTTTGGGTTAGTTGGCTAGCAACTAATTCAGCCCACTCCTTCAAACCCGAGATTTTACTTGCTTTCATAAAATATAACAAAATACAAAAATAATCTTCCCTCACCCTTAGACCTAATTAGAGTAGTTTTTCATACCTAACGAACACTATTCCCTGTGGAGAACGATCAATCCCCCGTACTTACCACTACACTATACTACATCGGTCAGGTACACAGCCTGGTGGGGTTGTAAGCCTCTTGAGATCCCTCGAGAGGTAAAACCTGTTGTAAGGTTGCAAAATCACGCATCATGAACAAACAAAAATACTGATGAACAAACAAAACACTATTGAACAAACAAAATACACTAATGAACAAACAAGATTTATAACTTTATTCGCCGGACGGTCTTTAAATTTTTTCGGCCTTCTTTCCGCTTTTGTTCCATCTTCAACTTCATTTGCTCTTTTTGTTTTTCTGCTTTTGGTTTCTAAAAATGTATAAAATATAGTATAACTCACATTTTGCTTGTATATAAAGTAAAATAAAATGAAATTATTAACCGAAAATGATGAACTTACGCCTTATCTGTACTGGTATTTCTTCACCTTCATTTTCATCCTCTAAAGTTAAATCTATTTCTTATTCTGGTTCATCATTTTCGTTTACTGGTTTGCTTAATGTTATTAACGAGATGGATCACCCGCGCGTTAGTTTTGCCAAACAAGGAAAAATGGAAGTAACAATATCTAAAGCATGTAAGGTTGTAATGACATAAAGGTGGTACAAAATTATTGAAAAGATCACATGTTTTTCAGTTTAACATAGTGCAGGTATGCAACAATATAGATAAGTGCCATTTGCATTGAACTATGCAATGGTATACAAAAGATGAAGGATGCAAGTTCCATATCTAAGGAGGTTCTGCAGTGTAACTGTCATACAAAAGATTAGTAGTTTGCTACTTAAATACATGACAACTTCAGTTGAAGCGTTACACAAAAGATTATCGATGTTTTGGACGACCCATTCTTAAGTAAAATGGGTATAAATTGCCATTTCTAAATTTGCTCAGCACACCGTTAATACTTCCTCGGACCCTATCTCGTCACCTCCATATATAACTTGTTTGAAAATGATGCAAAGAGTACTTTACCATCCAAAGAAACGACCAAATAAGTAACCCCACTTCTCAGATTCAACATCAAAGTATAAGAAAAGGTGTGTTCTTGTCTCATATACGGAATCGAAGTCCTGTAAAAGAAGAATAAACTATATTAACTTCAGAAAAAAGCTTGTATATAGAATTATCAAATAAAGAAAATGAAGAAGCAAAAACATAAACTTAAATAAGTGATCATCACAGAAGTAAAGCAATAAACAATTGTTATCATTGCCTCGTGATTATCTTCAAAGAAACAACAAGGACATTATACGCATTGTTCAAAATATGACAAATCATAACACCTTACACATATATCCTTATAAATTATAAATACTTAAATATTACTCCGTATATGCTAACTTTAATTAGACATACTATCAGGTAAATACCATTCTTTTACCTTGCAAATCATATATTTAAAGACATTAAAAACAATTTTATACAATATTTTGATTAATAACCTATGTAGCTCCAAACCCGCCTTCATAATTTAAACCTATAACTCGAACCAAATTCATTTGCGATAAGTAAAATACCTCATAAAGTGATTAAAGCAATGGCTAATCTTATTTTCTAAATACACTATATGCTGTAGTCAAGCCTCTACTTATCTATATCATCCACATAATGTTCTGACTCGATAACAGAACTATTCAAAATTATGATGCACCACATATATTTCAACCCTTAATTTCCGTATCGAGATTATTTAATACCAACCTAAGTATGTACAGTACCTTAATAAGATTTGTCTTTTCTTATAACCATTGTAAATTAAAGAGTTAATCTAGGTATAATGGAGTGTTTGGCATAAGGCAAGCCATCTGAAACACAAAGATGGTAAGTACCAGAATGTTAAGGTCCTCTCATCGTTATGGCTTTAAGTCCATAAGCCTAACTGGATAAGCTCATCGACTGCAAGAAAAGAACTAAACTCCTTAGAAGACCAAAGTTGCGTTAAGTAATACTCCGTAATGAGCCCTTCATTCTAATTAACCACCTATTCTATTCATGCACATGAATGATAAAAACTACCTAACGCATCTAACAAACCGTAATCTATAGAGAAATTACTTTAAAAAAATAATGTTCTTAATAGTGAAAATAACACCTATATCTATACACGATATGAGTTACTTAACAGTAACCTACACTAAATTATTAGTATGCAACTTATTTAAAGAAAAGGTGTAAAATATAAAACAAAATCAATGACAGGAGGTGTTGATACATATGATAGTAGTCACATTGGGCTGGCTCATAGAAGTATCCATCAAACTCAAAACCTAAGCCAATAAAGGATTCTTTTTTTTTTTTCTAGTTTCCCAGAATAGATGAAAATACGTAGTCACATAAATACAATGTGGCAAGAAACAAAAATCAAAAATCTTATTACCTTGAAGTTCACCGCTGCTTGATTCTACACATTCTGTCCCTGTATCATGAGTCAATAAAGGAGCAGCAGAACGATTTTGTTGCAGATGACCAATACCAACCTGCCAACCTGTGGCCTTGTTGCAGCGTTGATATCAAATGAACCCAGACCAACCTGTGATGCCTTTATTGGCGACACGCGTGTATTCAATTAGTTTCGAAACAAAAGCAATAGTTAAGTATAAGAGCAAGCTATAAAAGTATATTTTGAAACCAACACATTATATTAGGAAAGAAACCTTATTCACCTTGGCCTTCCACATTGGTCAATCCCACAGGTTCTCTACAAAAGACCATAAGAAAGCCCTTCTCGCATATCGTCATGAGCTATCCGTGGCTGGCAGATCTTTCCGCTCAAATCGCAAGAAGCTAATAGGCCTGTGTTCAATGGTTTTTGAAATAAAAAATAATAAATAAATAAATAAATAAATAAATTAAACTTCCTAACAGCTTTAGTAATTTGTTGAAATTATCATCTTTTGCAAACACGTAAACCTGCAATACCCACATAAAAACAACTTTGATTTAACATCCATCATCTCGTAGCAATTATATAGCCATCATGGCGTAGCAATTAAATATACAACAAAAACAATTGACATACGATAGTAACACGCAAATATCTAAATATACTTATATAGCTTGAAACCTGAGAAGTTGGGACAGACCTTTCCTGTCCTCGAGCGAGTCAGCCAAATATTGGTTGAACCTAAATCATCAGTTAGAAGGTTGTGGCCTGCAAGAGAGCACAAATATTACACCAATCGAACCTGTTACAGAAAGGAAAGTAATGAAAGATAAAAACTCAGAAGTTCGTGGAGGAATAAAGGAAAAACCTTTTATTCTGCAGATTTAAGAAATACTTGACACTGAGTTTGTCGTCGATATTGCGGAGTGTGGTTGGCAGTTCATGTGCGTAGGGTCATTAAAATCAAGAAATAGTGTGAAAGTAATCTAAAGGCACTTACATATCGAAACTGGTCCACCTCCACATCCAAAGTTTTGTTTAGGTTTGAAAAATACCTTTCGCCTCAAGACATCTTGCTTTTCAAGCTCTTTGTTAATCCTTTTCTGATTTGCTTCAAACTCCTTTGCTATCCTCGCTTCCTCACTATGTCCAACAAACATAAAAGTAATCATATAACAACAATAACTATAAAATATATAAATAAAGTGACGCTGATTGTTAACACATTTAAGTTTTACACAAAGATCTTTAAATAAAAGATTTACCGTACAACTACAACTTAACAAATATGTTCATTTCAAACCCTTGTTTTTATACAAATTCTAGTAGGCCAACTATCAGTTCATGTATCATAGGTTGATATAGTACGCGTAGCCAACATTTAAAATAGAAAGATACTAACCCTTTGAATAGCGTACATGAACCTTGTTGACCTTTTATGGCACCTCTTCATGAGATCGAGACGTCATAATCCCATACTGTCACTACATGTGCATTACCGACTGTATCATCTGCAACTTCGTTAGCCGCTTGTAACCTTGTTAATGTGTGTTCACACTAACCAAGAGCCTGCCAAAAAATTATAGAGAGATGGGTATCAACATTTAAACTATTGTTTGCCCAAAATTATTTGAAAGGTTGACCGAGTCTGACCTGTTTTGATCCACGGCTAAGAAACAACATCTTCACCTAAATCTGTGTTGACCCATTATCCAACTCATTTGTTTTATATACCGCAACAAATAACTAATATGCCAATAATTCTACTTAACGATACAGCAGAAAAGACACTCACTTATTGATATAAATATCTGATGAATTGCTAATACAAATACCGAAACCGGTTTACGCTTGGTATTCAAATCCAAGCAACTTAATTTGAACCGGAGGCATGGGCCAAAAAGAGTGGTAGGTTGAGTGTTAAAACGGAGAGCAGAAACTTAGATCACGACAACGGCAAGTTGGTGCGACTGTACCGAAAATTACCGTAGTTAGCGGTCGGTATCATATGAATGTTATAGTACATTTTTTATTGCAATACAAATACCGAAACAAAACTTACTTAACATCTGCAGCAACATTATTCAGACGACAAACACCAATCTTTTTTGTCCATTGAACCTCTGGTTACATGAATACTCCAGTGTAATCCTGCAAAGAATGAAACTTTTTTTTGTTATCAAGTATGACAAAAAAACTGGTAAATGACAACCCACAAACAGTTGGCACTGACCGAAGAGTTAATTTGCAGAAACACTCATCGCGGCTGTAATAACGCATACTGATACAAAGACCAGCAGAAATCATCCGTTCAGCTGCAATCAAGCTTTGTTGGTTGAATGGCATGTCAAATAGCTGATAGCTGACTGGATGATCCCAAGTTTGACATGCCATTCAATCTACAAAGATGGATTGCCAGAAAAAAAGGTAACCCCAAACTAAGTGACCCCATAAGGCAAAAACTAACATGGCAAGTTACTTAGTGCAGTCGGTGTTTTTTTCACACGTTGCTAAAGTGGCACCTAAATAACTGAGCCAACCAAATATTGTGTACCACATTCGTTGCTGAATAGCTGTCACATATACATACATACGTTCAAATCTGTAAAAAATACAGATGTTCACGCACCGGCTTAGAAACGGAAACAGCAGCCGTGGCTGCAACTACCACTTGGGTAAGGCTGCCCCGCCAGGATAACACCGTTGATGGATCATTCACGGTGAAAAAACTAATGTTTGCAAACATAGGACCAAAACCGAAGACCAACCATGGCTGCAACCACCACGTGGAAAGGCTGCCGTGCCAAGATATTGGTGCTGGTAAATGGTAGCCATAAATTTTCCGGATCTGCCTCTTATATAATCAGCAGAGAAAGCGTTTAGTATTCACCATAATCTATTTTCGCATTTCAGTTTTATCATCATTGCCTTTATGTATGTGATAGCCATTCAACAACGAATAAAAGATTCACCCAAACAACAGCAAAAACCTTTGTTTTTCTCAGATGGCCACAGCATACGTTGGGCCAAAAGCATTGACCATCATAGCTCCGTCACTGATAAGCGCCTTGGTAAGCGGTTTAATCAGCTGCACCTTCATCAGCTGAGACATGCTCAACTCTTAAAAGTGAGGCTCAAATCTGCCTTTCCTTGGGCGACTTGACACACCCGACATGGCTGCACCCACGTGACGGTCGTGGTTACCCGGCCAAGATGCATGAATGTGCCAGCCACACTCACGTAAAAGGTAATTTGCAGAGACATTCATCACTGCCTCAGAAACCATAAGGTTAACGACACAGCAAAATCTTCATGCTTCAGACATAATCATACACTGCCATAGCTGCAAGCTAACCAAGCCTACCCCGCCACGACATCACCTGAAAACATGGGAGATGGGAAGATATAAGAACACCCTTATTAAAAAGCACTCCACAATCAACTCAAGTAATAAGTTTACCCTATAAGGATAAAAATCTATAAAAGAAACACAACAATGGATTTTGGCGATTGTTTAATGTGTCTTTATGACCATAGTAACCATTAGTATTGGCATGACCATTTTTTGATTTGTGCAACATAGTTGGAGGCAGCAAGATAAAGCATGGTTGTTACAAATAACACCAACACAAAATGCAAACACCCGTAAACCCTAAAATTGCAAACACAAAACATATAATGACAAATCAGCAAATTGAGGAGAAGGAAACAACAAATCCAAACCTAATCAATTGAATCTAAACCTAATCAACTATTCGTTCAAGAAAGAAGGAAACCAACCGGTGAGAAGAACCGAAGAAACTCAGTAACCCTAAATTCTGTCTACACTTACATAACAAATAAAACATACCAAAAGAAAACATAAAAATAACAAATGCGTATCATTGTTCTCTCATTAACATAATGGTTCCTGAATTAAAAAAAAACGGAACCGAACCATAAAATAAACAATCATGATCATCAGCTTTTTCTTTTCTTTTCTTTTTTTTTTCTTTTTTCACAAAGAACCCTAAATTAGAAGTAAAGCCCATAAAAATTAAAATACCCAAAACTGATAATAATAACAACCTCACAAAAATTATCAACCCTTAACACAAAACCAACAAAACCTCCAAATTACAATAAAATCATAACCTTATCAACCCTAACTAAAACCCCAACATTCTAAATTAAATCAGAATTTGTTTGATACTTTGATTATTGATAAATTAAATACAATAACATAAAAAGTATACCAAATTAATTCAGCAGGGTGATTTCGGCCAAAACATTTTTTTTAGGGTTTGCTTAGAATTTTTTTTATAAAAGTGTTTAGCATAATCAATAAAATTAATAGAAAACACAAACCAAGTGAAAAAAAATTCCAAATAATCTTACCTGATTTATCATCATATTTATGAATAATCTGTTGGTGTGTGCGTGTGTGTGTGTTTCTTAGATAAACACAATCGTTCCATGTACCAAAACCATATGTGGCTGTAAGAAACCTGTGAAAAACTAGAAGGGGGTTGAATAGTTTACCGGTTTTTAAGTAATTATCTTTTGAAACTTTACCTTTAATCAAAGATCTAAACTACAAGACAATATATAATATGCAAGAGTAACGAAAGAAACAATCAAACCACAACACGATAGTTTATCGTGGTTCGGCTACAAGGACTCTTTTTCCTTGCCCTACTCCACGCCCCGAGTATCCAACTCGAGAGTTTCTTTTACTAGTCAACAAGCTCCTTTCACCGGCGGAGAAAACCTTACACGTCGCTTACACAAGATTACCGACACAAAGCTGGATGTCGAGTTCTTTTACAAGGGTACAACCACTCCCGTCACACCATGTATTTTAAGGCATAAAATACTAACCCTAGTGATGAATTTCATGTGTTACTTATCTATATATTTGGTGTGATCAAATGTGTTCTGATTCGATTGTTCTGAACGTTGCAATACAACTTGGAACATTGAAAACCATACTTGAACACTAGAAGAAACGATGTTTTCTAGAGTGTGTTTACTTCACAATTACTCAATCTACTTACATTACTCTTACATACACATTTAACATTACTCTTCACTACCAACTAAAGAACGTTCACCAAACCATAAATATGGGTTTGAAGTCAGCAGCCTGGCGGATACGGCGGAACCAAAACATGGGTTTCGTCCGTGTACTCCCAAGGTTCCGCCAGGTCTGACAGGCTAATGTGCAAGAAATCTTTCCATACCAAGCAATGTGATGCATGGTTTTGTGACCTTACAACAGGTTTTACCTCTCGAGGGATCTCAAGAGGCTTACAACCCCACCAGGCAGTGTACCTGACCGATGCAGTATAGGATAGTGGTAAGTACGGGGGATTGATCGTTCTCTCACAGGGAATAGTGTTCGTTAGGATAGAAAAACTACTCTAATAGGTCTAAGGGTGAAGGAAGATTCTTTTTGTATTTTTATGAAAGCAAGTTAAAATCTCGGTTTTTGAAGGAGTGGGCGGAATTAGTTGCTAGTCAACTAACCCAAAATTACTACAATTGCAAGTAAAATAAAACAACTAAACTATTTGGTTGTGAAAACTATATGGAGAAAAGTTGTGTTTACTTAGACTTCATTACTCCCTAACTATCTTTTACCAGTTAATTGATATGTATGTTACTTGTGTGGATGAAGGGTGTATTCCTAATAACTCACGGAGTGGCATACATATCTCTCCAATTCTATGAGCTCTTATCTCCTCCTATGCCATGCACGACACAACCATAGGGATTGTAAACAGTGGCTCGTTAAATACTACCTTAATAGCCTAGTATGCCTTGGCTACATGTTTCCCAAGACGTTCAAGCACGTTACCGTAAAGGAGGTTGGTCAGTTTTCTTGAGCCTAACATTGATGGAACAATCATCCCAACAAACAACAACACATCAATTAACCAATAATTAATAGTTAGGTTTCATTAGATCTAAGCAAACACAATAGAATTTAGCTACACATGTTAATTGAAAGACAAGCAAAAGAGATAATCAACCAACACATAGACATATTGATTGAATTAAAGTGAAGAATTATCTTTAATTAAGCATGAGGGTTCCAAGGGTTGGAAACCCTAAAAAGTACAGAAAATTCGTCTAGGGTTTGGTTCCAAAAGTTCTCCACAAAGTTCCACACTTAATGAATGAAAAATAGAAAACTATATATAGATTTTACATTCTGACGGCGTCAGGTTATAGAGGTTGACGCCGTCAGCTCGCCGCCATTAGGTTTCTCGGATGGCCTAGATCCACTTCTGACACCGTCACTCTCTATTCCTCTCTGGGCCGTCACTCTTTAACTCATAACCTGACGGCCTACATCTTCTAACACCTGACGGCGTCAGGTGTTAATTTCCAAAATCTCTCTGGCCCGTCATTTGATAATTGGTTTCCACTCTTTTGTCAAGGCTTGCTGACGGCGTCACCTTGTGACTCTGACGCCGTCAGGTTGTAATTTCTGCTTCTTTTGAGACTTTGTCGTTTTCTTCACTTTTATGCTCCAAAAATGTCCAAATATGCATGTTTTCCAGAATTCTTCTCAAAAGTACCTAAAATGACAAAAGGAACGATTTAGGGCAATATTTGATCACATTTATACGAATTAAGGCTTAAATGACCCCTTAAAAGCGTAACACTTTTCGTCTCATCACAATGTCACATCCATGTTTCTTCAAGTCAAACACATAATAGATAGAGTAAGAGACTTTTCTAAAATGTATAAGAAGTCTTATGGAAAGTCAAACACTCAACTTTTTCATAAATGCACATGATGCATGTCATGATGTCATGTACATTTTCTATTTTAGGAAATATGAAAATGTTATGTTTTATATGAAATGTAAATGTAGCAAATGTTTATATGAAATAAAGTCTAGTTATGCAAGACTTAAACTATAATTATGTTTTACTAAAAACTAAAGTTTACACTTTGTCGTTAACAAAACTTAGTGAAGATCGTAAAATATAAACAACATTTTTAGACGATATTTGTATTAACAAAACCCTTGAACTGTAGATGGTGATATCTGGCACTNATCCATGTTTCTTCAAGTCAAACACACAATAGATAGAGTAAGAGACTTTTCTAAAATGTATAAGAAGTCTTATGGAAAGTCAAACACTCAATTTTTTCATAAATGCACATGATGCATGTCATGATGTCATGTACATTTTCTATTTTAGGAAATATGAAAATTTTATGTTTTATATGAAATGTAAATGTAGCAAATGTTTATATGAAATAAAGTCTAGTTATGCAAGACTTAAACTATAATTATGTTTTACTAAAAACTAAAGTTTACACTTTGTCGTTAACAAAACTTAGTAAAGATCGTAAAATATAAACAACATTTTTAGGCGATATTTGTATTAACAAAACCCTTGAACTGTAGATGGTGATATCTGGCACTCGCACAACCATCCATTCATTAAAATATTAGTTTCACTGTACATTTCACTGTACACCCCCTCACAGACAACTGTAGCAACTAAATAACCAGTATAAGCCGGATCAGGGGCGGTGGGTGTATTGTTGCTGGATCATCGCCCGGTCGGAGCAGGGAATAAGGAAGGAGGTGTGAGATAGAGGGAACAGGAGAGGGTCGGGCACTATATCAATATTTTCGGGTTTGGGCTTAGAAAAACGGGGGGGCTAAAGAGTTTAGGCTTAAACATATCCTAGTGAATGTATGTTTTACAAATCTATTACTTTGTCTTCTAGGTTATAAAAAATCAAATGTTTTTTTGTTAAAATTCTTTTAGAAAGCGTCAAATTTAGAGAGAGAGAAAGATCGAAAGTTGGAATTGAAATGGTGGAATTAGAGAGTGGAAGGAAGGGGGATTAAACGTTTTGGGTTTGTGTAATGACAATTTAGCCCTATTATTTATATGACACGTGTCCTTGAATGTGTGTTTTAATCCTGACCGTGGGATTGTTTAAATGGAGATCGTGCGAATACAATCACTTTTAGGCTTTTTTAATTTATTAAGGCTTCTTGGATCCCAATTCTAAAAGGGTAATGGGTCAGCTAATAAATATAGATAGATGCCCTTAAAAGTAAAATGAAGAGTTACTTTCTACTCGTACTGAAATGATGGAGTTGGAGAGTGGAGGGAAGGGGGATTAGATGTTTTGGGTTTGGGTAATTACAACTTTAGCCTTATAATTTATATGACACACATCTTTGAATGCGTGTTTTAATCCTGATCGTGGAATTGTTTGGATGAAGATCGAACAGATAAAATCATTTTCTATGCTTTAATAATTTCTAGGATCGCAACTTTAAGAGGCTGTTTAGTAATAGAAAAACAGGTTGTTTTCTAGAAAGATTTTCATTGAAAACCTAAGAAAACAGAAAAAGTGTTCAAAGTGAGATTTTCCCCCCCAAAAGTCTTGGGAAGATTGAAAACCTGTTTTTTAAGTTTATAACTAATATTTAGAAAACTTTTTTATGAGTTCTTCATAACTTGTCTAAAAATAGCTTCATATTTAAACACGTTTTTAAGTTTTCTCTAAAGAAATCTAAAGAGAGAATAACTCTCCTATTTTCAAAAACAAAAATACTAACAAATGAAAACTAAGGGGGCTAAAAAGGTTGGGTGAGCTAGTAAAAATAGATGCCCTTAAAAGTAAAATGAAGTTATTTTTTACTCATAATAAACTTTCATTGCAATCAAGAAGAACCTAGCCGCACCGAAACCATTCATCGCAACCCTAAAAATAATCTACACAACGCACTTGTTCATCACCCACCAGTTTTCTTCTTGTTAATTATTATATATACTTCTTCCACCATTTATCAACCAACCAACCAACTGATCTCTCTATTAATCGACACTTCTCCATCATCCTCATCACAAATTCACATACCCAAGTAAGCTATCCATACTACNTGTGTTTTAATCTTGATCGTGGAATTGTTTGGATGAAGATCGAACGGATAAAATCATTTTTTATGCTTTAATAATTTCTAGGATCGCAACTTTAAGAGGCTGTTTAGTAATAGAAAAACAGGTTGTTTTCTAGAAAGATTTTCATTGAAACCTAAGAAAACAGAAAAAGTGTTCAAAGTGAGATTTTTCCCCCCAAAAGTCTTGGGAAGATTGAAAACCTGTTTTTTAAGTTTATAACTAATATTTAGAAAACTTTTTTATGAGTTCTTCATAACTTGTCTAAAAATAGCTTCATATTTAAACACGTTTTTAAGTTTTCTACGAAGAAATCTAAAGAAAGAATAACTCTCCTATCTTTACTACTTATAATACAAAAATGTCAAAAGTGAAATGTTGAGTTTTCAGCAAGAGAGAGAAAATGAAAATAATTAATACTCTTATTAAAACACCCCAATACTTAAAAGTACAATTATTTATTCATCTTGTACAACCAAATTAAAGCATATCTACCAAATTAAATACACCCAATTCAAACACAAATCGGGTTGACCCGGGACGATTCAAACCCGGCGGGTTGACCCGGTTCAATTTGACCCGTTTTTGACCCAATCTAGCAAGTTGACCCGGTTTAAAGCGACCCATTTTTCGACCGAAACGGTTCAACCGGTTGAACCACCCGGGTTGAACCGGGTTTCAAAACATTATCCATTACTTAAAAATACAATGATTTATTAACATTGTACAACCAATTAAAAACATATCTACCAAATTAAATACAACCAATTAAAACATAACCCGGGTTGACCCGGGACGCTTCAAACCCGTTTTTCGACCGGAACGGTTCAACCAGTTGAACCACCCGGGTCGAACCGGGTTTCAAAACATTATGTTTAATTCCCAAATCTTCAATCTTTTATTATTTTTTGTTTATAACCTATAAACTTTTTTTTATCAATAAACTATATGTCGCTATAAAATCCCGTTGCTATGCACGGGTACTCGTCTGGTTTTTCAAAAACAAAAATACTAACAAATGAAAACTAAGGGGGCTAAAAAGGTTGGGTGAGCTAGTAAAAATAGATGCCCTTAAAAGTAAAATGAAGTTATTTTTTACTCACAAACTTACATTGCAATCAAGAAGAACCTAGCCGCACCGAAACCATTCATCGCAACCCTAATAATAATCTACACAACGCACTTGTTCATCACCCACCAGTTTTCTTCTTGTTAATTATTATATATACTTCTTCCACCATTTATCAACCAACCAACTGATCTCTCTATTAATCCACACTTCTCCATCATCCTCATCACAAATTCACATACCCAAGTAAGCTATCCATACTACCTTTTTTTTTTTTTTTTTTTTTTTTTTTTTTTTTAATATTATATTGTTTTTTAGATTTGATTTGATGCTAATTGTTTGTATATGTTTTCTGCTTATTATGTGGAATTACTGTTTGGATTCGCTTATTTTCTAAAAACTAAATAAGCAATAAGAGAATAAATAAATATTTATCTAATCCAATTATAACAACTGAAAACTGTTTATCTGCTTAAAATTAAGCATATAAGAAGAAAAATAAGCAGTCAAAACCTATGCTTTGTTTATTGCTTATTTAGTTTCACGTCGAATAGGAACTTATAAATAATAATTGGTATCTGCTTATTCTGCCGTAAAATAAGCAGATTGGATGATCCAAACGCATGAAACTGTTTATCTGCTTAAAATTAAGGGGTTGTTTGGCTAAGCTTACTAAACGTAAGCCCATTTGGGCTTATTTTTTATAAGCTCCAGTTTTACGGCTTATTTTGAGACTTGTCGGCTTTTATAAGTTTATCATATCATGATAAACTTATAAAACCCGACAAGTCTCAAAATAAGCTGTAAAATTGGGGCTTACAAAAAATAAGCCAAAATTTCGTTAAATTTCGGCTTATTTTGAAACTTGGCGGCTTTTATAAGTTTATCATATCATAATAAACTTATATAAGCCGACAAGTCTCAAAATAAGCCACAAAATTGGAGCTTATAAAAAATAAGCCCAAACGGGCTTACATTTAATAAGCTTAGCCAAACAGGCCCTAACCACAAAAGCAGAAAAGATAAGCTTTATTATTTGTTTAAATGGATTATTATGAATTCTTAAATCTATTCTTTTGTATTTTTTAGGGTTTGAAGGTGTTGAGACTGTAGTTTATTTGTCGAAAAAATAATATATAAATGGGGAAAAAGAAGACTGCAGTTCGTGATGGTGAGGGTGGTGCTGTAGGTAAGTCTAGAAAGAAAGATGTAGTGATTGATGATGACGAGTACGGTATTGGTATTGATTTACCCGAGGACAATAATAAGGAATCAGTTCAGGAAGAGGAGAATGTTGCGCCGGTTTTCGGTGGTAAGAAAAAAGGCAAGAAAGGTAAGAATTCGAAGAAGAATAACGATGATGACGAGGCGGAGGATGGTGAGGAGGTTGAGGTGAAGAAGCCGAAGGGGAAGGGGAAAAAAGGTGGGAATTCGTTTGGTGCCTCGGCTTTTGCGTTGCTTGGTGATGACGATGAAGATGTTGATGAGACGTCTGTTGTGACTAAGGATGATGATGAGGACAGTGAGGATGAGGATACGAGTGTTGTGTTTAGTGGGAGGAAGAAGTCGTCAAAGTCGAAAAAAGGTGGTAGTTTGTTTACTGGTTCAGCATTTGATGCAATTGGTGACGATGATGATGATGATGATGATGAGGATGCCGAGGATGAGCCTGTTATATCTTTTACGGGGAAGAAGAAATCATCAAAGTCCAAGAAAACGAGTGGTAGTTTATTTGCGGCACTTGATGAGGAGGAGAATGATAAAGAAAGTGAAGAAGATGATGAGCCTGTTATTTCTTTTACGGGAAAGAAGAAGTCTAGCAAATCTTCAAAGAAGAAAAACGCGGACGTTGAGGAAGACGTTTCTGTTTCGGGTTTGAGCCTTGACGATGGTGATGAAGTTGTGTCATTTTCTGGTAAAAAGAAACCATCTAAGAAGAAAGACAGTAACCCAGTTAATGCGGTTGATGAACCTGAGCAGCCTACTACAAGTGTTGTTAGTAAAGAAGCTGATGTTCAACCTTCTAAGAATAAAAAGAAGAAAAAGAAGGGTGGAAGAACAGCCCAAGAAGAGGATGATCTTGATAAAATTCTTGCGGAACTTGGTGAAGCTCCTGCTCCTGTTCCCGCGTCTGCTCCATCCTCTGCTGCAACCGCAGAACCAGTACAGGCTGAAAAGGTTGAACAGGGGGAACCAGCCACGGTGGCGGATGAAAGTGGGGAAAAGGATGAGACTGAAGGTGTGGTCGAGTCTGCAGCAGCGAAAAAGAAGAAAAAGAAGAAGGAAAAGGAAAAAGAAAAGAAGGCTGCGGGAGCGAAGGCAGCCACTGAAGCGGAAGAAAAACCGGTACTGGGGAAAAAGGTTCCGAAACATGTCAGAGAGATGCAAGAGAAACTTGCAAGGCAAAAGGAGGCAGAGGAAAGAATGAAAAGGGAAGAAGAGGAGAAGCTAAGGAAGGAAGAAGAGGAGCGTTTAAGGCTAGAAGAACTTGAAAGAATTGCGGAAGAGAAAAAACGTATTAAGAGGGAAAAAGAAAAGTTAAAGAGAGAACAGAAGAAGAAAGACGGGACATATCTGACAGCTAAGCAAAGAGCTGAAGCTCAACGCCTGGAATCAGTGAGAACTCAAATTCTAGAAAAAGCTGGTGGTTTACTTCCACCAGCTGGTGATACTAATACTGCACGCACAAAACGACCCAAATACGACTCAAAGAAAAAGCCACATCAGCACGCGAATGGAAAAGCCCCTTCCGCAGTGGACACCCAGGAAGATTCTGTTTCTGAGTTGGGATCTGTAGATGCTGACAAGGCTGATGAAGTGGAAATGGAAAACATTGAGGAGAAAACCGAGGCTCCTGTAGTTGAAGAGAACGGGAAAGAAGAAGAGGACGAGACAGAGGATGAATGGGATGCAAAGAGTTGGGACGACGCTGATCTTAAATTGCCAGATATAAGCTCATTTGCTGAAGAGGAGGAAGTTGCTAAACCTGAATCTAAACTTACATATGCTCCCGAACCTAAACTTAAGGATGTTAAGAATGTTCCTCAAGTAACCAAGGAAGTCAAACAAAATGTCGTGAGTAAAGAAAGTCAACCTGCAGCCGTCGTTGCAAACAAAGGTAAGGGTAAAAAGAAAGAGAAGGAGGAGGAGGAAGAAGAAGGTGAGAAGACGCTCCGGTCACCAATCTGCTGCATTATGGGTCATGTCGATACTGGGAAAACCAAATTACTTGATTGTATTCGGAGGACTAATGTTCAGGAAGGCGAGGCTGGAGGAATCACCCAACAAATTGGTGCTACATACATTCCGGCTGAGAACATTCGTGAACGAACAAAAGAGTTGAAAGCTGATGCGAAGCTCAATGTCCCTGGTTTATTGGTTATCGATACACCTGGACACGAGTCCTTTAAAAATTTAAGGTCTCGTGGTTCTGGTTTATGTGATATCGCCATTTTGGTCGTTGACATTATGCATGGGTTGGAACCACAGACAATCGAGTCACTAAATCTGTTGAGAATGAGGAATACAGAGTTTATTGTGGCCTTAAATAAGGTGAGCTGGTTTTATTACTCCATGAACGTTACTTACTTGTTATGCTACTACTCTTGTCTGATTTTATTTACAATGTTATTGTTGGATCCATAGGTCGACAGATTATACGGGTGGAAAACATGCCGAAACGCACCAATCGGGAAGGCAATGAAGCTACAGTCTAAGGATGTTCAACTTGAGTTTGATCATAGAGTCACCCACGTTAGTGCCCACATCTTCTTTTTGCTACTATCTATTTAACAATTAAAGCAAAATTTCAGTTTTGTTTTCTAACCGTCTATTTCGTGATTTATGCTTTGCAACTTCAGGTTATCACACAATTTAAGGAGCAAGGATTGAATACTGAACTGTACAACAAGAACAAAGACATGGGTGAAACTTATAGTATTGTACCTACTAGTGCTATTAGGTAATTATCTTTTCTGTGATTGAATGCAACATACACTCCATTTGAATACTGCTAAAGACTCGTGATTATTTTGGGTGAACAGTGGTGAAGGCATACCCGAAATGTTATTGCTACTTGTCCAGTGGGCTCAGAAGACGATGGTTAAGAAACTTACATATAGCAGTAAAATTGAGGTATATATTTATTCCATCTTGTTTCTCTTTTGTGAAATGGTAACAGTTTCTGATTACTGATCTATTTACTATGGGGATGTCTCAGTGTACGGTATTAGAGGTTAAAGTCATAGAAGGTCTTGGAACAACCATCGACGTGGTATTGGTTAATGGTGTGCTCCACGAAGGAGATGAGATTGTTGTTTGTGGCTTTCAGGTAAGAATAAGTGCTTTGTTGCCGTGTTTAAGTTGCTATTATGCTATCTCTTGCTTAACAGACATGCATGTGCAGGGACCAATACATACTACAATCCGGTCGTTGTTGACTCCCCATCCAATGAAGGAACTCCGAGTAAAGGTGAGATCTTGGAATTCTTGTAGATAATACTAGTTATAATGCCCGCGTTTTTTTTTTTTTTTTTTTTTNGTGTGCTCCACGAAGGAGATGAGATTGTTGTTTGTGGCTTTCAGGTAAGAATAAGTGCTTTGTTGCCGTGTTTAAGTTGCTATTATGCTATCTCTTGCTTAACAGACATGCATGTGCAGGGACCAATACATACTACAATCCGGTCGTTGTTGACTCCCCATCCAATGAAGGAACTCCGAGTAAAGGTGAGATCTTGGAAATTCTTGTAGATAATACTAGTTATAATGCCCGCGCACACGCGGGGGGTTTTTTTTTAAAAATATTTTGAATGATATATTTTTATTTTTTAAAAAACAAATAATTTAATCTTTGTTTTGTTTGATTTATGATTTTTAATTATATTTGTTTATTATTAAAGATAATCATTTAAAAAATTTAATCCTGTTGTTAGTTGCATCTTATTTATATTTTTTTGTATTTATCTTCTACTTGTGTAGTATATCAAGAAATCAAATTTTTAAAATTTTAAATTAAAAAATAATAATTAAAATATTACCTAATAAGGAAATATTCTTTTTTCCGAAATACGAAAGTACCCACTAGGGGTTTTGTTTTATTATATATAAAAGATTCTGTTTGAATTTAAATTCACTTTGGTGTTTGTGTAGAGATATTCTGAATGTTTGCACAAGCATCTATACCCATCTTATCTCAAGTTATTATTATTTTGGAGCATTGACTTTCTACATTCAACCAGATTTTGATGTATGTTGACATGATAAAGGGCTTTTGAGTTAAAATTTCTAAGTATGGCTTTATATAGTTGACATCTCACAGCTCAAAGCTCCAGCTAGTTTTTCCATGCATATCCTATATATAAATGAGAAACTATATGCCATTGCATCTGGTTTCATCTGACAGCATACATAGCTTATCATGTAGTTATGAGTATTGATGACCAGTTTGTTCTTTATTTCAGGGAGCCTACATTCATCACAAGGAAATCAAAGCTGCACAAGGGATCAAAATTACTGCTCAGGTAATGATTAATAAGACAACAGTTTTATTCGTTACTGGTGTTAACATCTTTGTTGTGTTGAGCAGAACCTTGAGCATGCAGTGGCAGGGACCTCCCTATATGTGGTAGGGGAGAACGATGATGTGGAAGAGAAAAAGGAATTAGTCATGGACGATATGAGGAATGTAATGAGCAGGATTGATAAAAGTGGTGAAGGAGTTTATGTTCAAGCATCTACTCTTGGATCATTGGAGGCTTTATTAGAGTTTTTAAAGACTCCAGCAGTAAACATACCTGTTAGTGGTATAGGTATAGGTCCGGTACATAAAAAGGATGTTATGAAGGCTAGCGTCATGCTAGAAAAGAAGAAAGAGTATGCCACAATCTTGGCTTTTGATGTGAAAGTGACACCGGAAGCCCGGGAGATGGCAGATTCCCTTGAAGTCAAGATTTTCATAGCCGACATCATTTACCACTTATTTGATCAATTCAAGGCCTACATTGAAAACCTCAAGGAGGAAAAGAAGAAAGAAGCAGCTGAAGATGCTGTGTTTCCATGTGTTCTCCAAATTATGCCAAATTGCGTTTTCAACAAGAAGGATCCAATTATTCTTGGTGTTGACGTTATTGAGGGCATTCTTAAGGTAATATTTGTTATTTCAATCTTATTTGTAATAACTAAGAATGTCGACTACAATCATAATCATTTATTTTATGTTGTTTTTGATGGGCAAATTAAGTTAATGTGCATAAATATAACAAGAAGCGATAAGTTTCTGCATTGTTAACATAGTGTTACTAAGATAATACCATGTTAAGTAGATGTTTGCCAGGATCTCATATTCTCATTTCTGTTACTGCTCTTACCCTCTTCCAACAAAAAAAAGACTAAATTTTTATGACTTATTTGTATTTTTTTTGCAATGAAGTAATATGATGATTAAAGAAGTCCGATTAAGAGACTTGAACAACTAGCTATAGATTCTGGACTAGGGTTCTTTCTAAATTTTCTGTTCCTTCCATCTTGTATCTTAATATACTTGTATGTCACCTTATCTCTCTAGACTGGATGTTCTTCGCCTTCCTTTTTTTTTTGGATAAACTTCGCCTTCTTTTTTTATTGTCACTCGACTATATAAATACAACTATATATATTATATTAATGCATTAGTTGCATTATTTAAATGTGAATATATACTATTAACTCACTATGAAGTTCTTTTTCAGTAATTTTACTCATTTTGTTGCTACTCTAAAACATATATATAATGAGTGAATGTAATTATGCTTTTATGTTCTATTGTTTTAAATTACTTTTAGCTTTTCTTCTGGGATTTAGAATAGGACAGACATTGCCTCTTTTGTTATGGGCGCCATGCTCGTGATTCAGTCTACAGTTCTTTTATGTGTCAGCAGCATATCTTATTAAACTTCTTATCATCACTCTGCCATTGAAGTCTATTTTCATTTTTATATCAGGAGCCTGCTCTAGTTTTCATGTCCTGTTGATCTTGCAGTAATGTTTAAATACTGTGAATTCATACTAATTTTCTTGTAGTTGGCACTTTACCAACCATAAAGAAAATAACATGAGCTCCTGAATCTGTCTCCATTTAGTACCTCATCGATAGTTTCACTGCTGATAGAATCCTATTTTATTTTCATACGGAGTGTATAATAATACTACTGTCAAGTTGTCGCCTCTAGAAAATTGTTCTCTCCACTCCTACGAAAGTGGAATCCTTGCTTGAATAGTTGAATTTAAGTATATGTTTCCACTGCTGATAGAATCCAACTTTATATGGTCGACTGTATTATAAGTAGAAGAGAACACATTTAATCATCTACACGTTTACCTTAATTTACTCTAAAGTCTCTTCGGATCTCAGTTTATGACACCCTTGATGATTTGGCTTTTGCTACTTTTTCCAAGTTGTGTTATGCTCTCTCTGAAATTGCGTGCTTCTGGTATATGCTTGCAGATTATGTGCTTTGAATTTTTCTCATGACATATGCCATTAAAAATGCTTTTAGTATATGCTTGCAAACTATGTGGATGCATGTTCCATCGATGATAGCGTTATTAAATTTTTTTAAGCCATCTTACAATCACCTGCATTGTCATCTTCTGATTATTGTACACACGCATAACTTAATTCTCTTTTTGAATATACAGATTGGAACTCCAATTTGCATTCCTCAGAGGGACTTCATTGATATTGGGCGTATTTCTTCCATCGAGAATAATCACAAGCCAGTCGACTACGCCAAAAAAGGACAGAAGGTGGCTATCAAGGTATGAACTTTCAACTAGTCTATTGTATGATTTGTATCATTATTTAGAGGTGGCAAATTCAACTCTTTGTTATAGCTCTTTAACTTTCATAAAACCTCATCATCTTTTACATTATTATTATTATATAGCTTTCCTAATGCTGTTTAATACATAAGTTATACATAGCATTCAAAAAAGTAAACAACATGGTGTTTGCGGTTCAAAAAAGTAAACAACATGGTGTTTGCGGGTCTGACACAACACCTGAGGCGTAATAAAGATTTACCATTTTGACTCATTATCTTCGACCTGCCCATATATCTACTTTGTGGTCTTCCAAATATATTCATTTTAACAATGTCATCTCTGTAATTTATACTTTTACATCACCTTGAAAGCACACACAGAAGTTGGATATTGTGAAATTACCAAACTCGATTAGGTGGGTAGAGTTATTACACAACTCTCCCTTTTGAAAGTCCCATATTTTTCATACCATTCCTTGCTTATACACCATTGTTGATTTAAACCTTGGTTCGGCATAAGTAACTAATAGATTTGTAAACCTAGTATGCCAATTAAGCTAGCCTAGATTAAAGCTGGTGGGAGAAGTTTAAGAAGTCGGCCGCCCATATTCTCTCTAGCTGTGGCCATAATACTTAATTTTGTATAGCTAGTATCAAATTTACGTCTCAACAGCATTTGACAACTTTTTTGTCACCTCTGGGATATTAGTTACGTAAATTAGAGCAGTTCTAAGCTGACATATCGTGTTTTACATTGGCAGATAACGGGAAGCAATGCTGAGGAGCAACAAAAAATGTTCGGGAGACATTTTGAGATGGAGGATGAACTTGTCAGCCACATTTCAAGGAGCTCGATTGATGTTCTAAAGGCCAATTATCGGGTAAGTTTATATTTCAATTGTAAATGACCCATCAGTTTTTTCCCTTAAAAAAGATGGTCCCTTTGGTTATTTATTTTATTTATTTATTTATTTTTCTTTTTCAACAATGTGGTCCCTTAGCCCACCATCTGATTGTTTACATGTACAGGACGAGTTGTCCAATGAAGAATGGAAGCTGGTGGTGAAACTGAAACATCTCTTCAAGATACAGTGAGTTTAATGGGTAAACTGTTTGTTTCCAAGCTTTGGCTTTTTTGTGATACGGCGTCGGGAGCATAATCAAAGGTGCAGCGGCTTAACATAAACAAAGAGAGTTATCAAGTTAGAAAGTATAATTTGATGTGCACATCAATTTTCTTTCACTGTGGGTCGGAAAAAGCTGTCTTATCAAATATTGAGAAACAAGTTTGCAATTTTTTTGTGTCCTGAGATATATCACGTTGATTCGTTAAGTAACATCATCAGAATCAGTGTTGAAATCTGACAAAAAAATGGGGTATAACATTTGTTGAAAGTGACTCAATCTGAATAATTCAAGTTTTTGCTGTGGAAAACTTGTTTTTTGAATTCCAAAAACTATTATATTGGCCATGTTGAAAAGCTATTAGTTGGTCAAGGAGGCATGAGGCATGAACATGTCCTTGAGATGCTTGATCATATCTATGTATTTTAGATATGAAGACTGTGTTCTAAGTTCTAACACCTTTCCAGTGCTTGATCAACAAGGTAATGTGTTGTAGAACAACATATAGATCATGTTTCTTGACACAGTGTTGGCTGACCGTTTTGAATTGTCGCTTAAATGGGCAGTGTCAGTTGATCTTTTCAATTTCATAAGTTCACAATTCGTTAATGTTATTTATAATCAACAAATACAATAGGATTCGTGTATAACAAGGTGTTGGCGCCCGCCGCGTTGCGGCGGGTAGTTTTCGTATATGTTTTGTGGTACCGTTTGTGTTTTGCAATAGCGTTTATCATGTGGGTACTTGTTTTTTATCCGATTTGTAGTCAATACAAAAGATGGACACAAACCAATAGTTTCGGAACTGTTGATGGACGTAAAGCAATACTTTGAAGCTTGTTTATTTAAATGTCATTGGGTTATATTATTTGCTGGGACTTCAGATCGTTATGGTGGTGCAAGAACCTTTTATGGAATGACTGTAGCCCACAAATGGACGGACTGTAGCCCCAAAGCAAAAAAACACTATTTTATCAAAGAAATTGTATTCTATATATATATTAATCTCAGTGGACGGTTGGCTAATAAAATATAATTTAACAAACCAGCCCACTACACAGCCCAGTATTTGGTTATTAACATATCTTTCAGGCCCACTTTCAGCTTGTGTTTTGGTTAATACTTATCAGTTGCTACGTATTAAGTTGGTAAAACGAAATATATGTGTTAATCTTTTATCTTTCACACACACACATATTCGTTGTCATATATGACTTATAATATTCGTTGTTGTCATATCCTATGTAACAGTACTTGACATCCATATTTATATATGACTTATATGAGTGCTACTAAAACAATTTGTTCTAACACGTTTATATATATTTTAAATAAATCAAATTGGATAGTTATTTGTAGATGACGCTTCGGTATATATCTGAACTTCGCACTTACAAATTACAATAATAAAAATAATAGCGAACACCCCCCGCCGCAACGCGGCGGGTTCCTTTACCTCGTTATAATGAATTTTGGAATATAATATTCCAAATGGTCGGCATGCGTCTCTTCCTATAGTATAAACGAGTTGGATGTACCAACTCTTGTTTTCGTAACATGGTGTTGCATTTTATTTACAAACGCGCTGTATCCGTTGTCTAAAATAGCAATGGTAAAGTCCATTTTCTTTGCTTTTTCATTACCAATATTTTTGTCTATGGTTAGCAGCTTTGAAATGTGTGGTCAATGGTACAAAATTTCTATTCCACAGGCAACTCCAATAAAGACCAATACAACAAAGCTAAGAAGACATAAAGTAACTAAGCATCAAAAGAAAATGGTAAGCACGTAACTCAGATCCGGAAACCCTACCTAGAAAGTTGGTGAGTTGCTTCTGGAAAAAGAAAGTAACAATGAGAATAGAGGTGCAAATCGGTCGGTTAAAACCGGTTTTCGGGTTTTGGAAAACCNAATCCGGCCGGTTCAACCGATTGAACCGCGAACCGGCTCAGAGACCGGTCCGGATGTGGCCGGGTTTTTAATTGTTTGAGAACCGGATTGAACCACCGGTTTTTCGTTGACCCGGTTTGATAAACCCGGCCGGGTCAAGACTTTTTATCAAAAAATCTAACAATTCTTTTTCCCATCAATATTTCTAATTCTAAGTTTAATTTGATACGTTCAAGTGGTGAGGACTAGTGTTAGTTAAAATTTTGTAAAATCGTAAATTAGAGTTATAACTTTTAATACAATCATTATTTTTTCTTTTACATTTTTTTTAAAAAACCGAAACCAAATTCTAATCCTGTTCTAAACCGACCAACAAAACAAAAGCATCCCAAGTTTATCAAAATAAAAAAATAAACTTTTATAGATCAAACTTTTACTATAGAACCCATCAAGCAATCTTAGCCACTCATTTTTTTTTTTATCAAAATAAAAAAATAAACTTCCACCCTTTTTGTAAAACTTAAATATTTCGCAAACCGTAAATCGTCAAGCTACAAAAAAAATACCATCGCGACGAGAATTAAATTATCTTTCTATAGACATGCATTGTTATATACTTTCGACGATTTTTTTTTTTCGATAAACTTTATTTTTTTCGCCCAGAAAAATCATATATGATTCGTAAGAATCATATATGATTCGATTTTAACAAATCATATATGATTCGTAAGAATCGAATCATATATGATTTTTTACGAATCATATATGATTTTTACGAATCATGTATGATTCTTTCTGGGCGGAAATTAAAAAAAAAAAAGTTCGTCAAAAAAAAAAAATTCGTCGAAAGTATATAACAATGCATATCTATAGAAAGATCATTTAATTCTTGTCGCGATGGTATTTTTTTTGTAGCTTGAAGATTTACCGTTTGCAAGATATGTTGTTTTGAAAAAAAAGGTGGAAAATATAAATGGGTGGCTATGATTGGTTGATAAGTTCTATGGCATGTATGGGTTCTTCATGGATCTCAACTCTTGTATTCATTGTTTAGAAATTCGGATATATGATATTGTTGATAAGTTTATTTATTTATTTATTTATTTTTTATTTTTTTAAATGTTTATGAGCTAAACGATCAATTGTCGTAAATGGCTGATGTTATTATGACGATCAGACTTTAAGAGTCACGTTATTTTGCATACCCTTATTTTGGTGCATATCAAGGGACAAATCATCACCATCCATCTAGTTTGATCTAATGGTGAGGATTAACCTAAGATAAAATAACCTAAGATAAAATATAGAAACCTAAGTCCATATTTTTTCCTCCCTTTTTCCAGTCTTTTTGTCTTTTTTCTTATTCATTTTTTTGTTTCTTTCTTTATTATTATTATTTTTGTCTTTCATATTTCAGGCTACTTTTTTTTTTTTTTTTTTTTTTTTTTTTTTTTATTTCTTTTTTTTTTTTTTTTTTTTTTTTTTTTTTTTTTTTTTATTATCTTTTTTTTTTTTTTTTTTTTTTTTTTTTTTTTTTTTTTTTTAAATCACGTTTTATTTATTTTTGTTTTTTTTTTGTCTTTTTTTCTAATAAACATTTTTTTTCCTAATACACGTTTTTTTTCTTTCATACATTTTCGTCCGTTTCACCTTTTTTTACTTTCATACATTTTCGTCCGTTTTCATACATTTTTGTCTGTTTTCGTACGTTTTTCGCCCGTTTTCATATATTTTTATCCGTTTTCATACGTTTTTCGTCCGCTTTCTTACGTTTCCGCCCGTTAACCTCTGTTTTCATATGTTTTCTTACATTTTCGTTCGTTTTCATACGTTTTCAAACGTTTTCGTTCGTTTTAATACGTTTTCGTCCGTTTTCTTTTGTTTTCGTCTATTTTTCATACGTCTTCGTCCATTTTCAGACGTGTTTTTACGCTTTCATACGTTTTCGTCCGTTTTCATACATATTCGTTCGTTTTCATTCGTTTTCTTACGTTTTCGTTCATTTACATACATTTTCGTCCGTTTTCTTTCGTTTTCGTCCAGTTTTCAAACGTTTTTGTCCTTTTCATACATGTTTTTACACTTTCATACGTTTTCTTCCGTTTTCATACATTTTCATTCGTTTTCGTTCGCTTTTAAATGTTTTCTGCCATTTTCAGACGTTTTCATATGTTTCTAAATATCACAAGTGATATTCTGAATATCACAAGCTATATTCTGAATATCACAAGTGATATTCTGTGGTATTCTAAACACCACAAGTTAGTTTCTGAATATCACAAGTGATATTCTGTGATATGCAGAATATCACAAGTGATACTATGAGTACCACAAATGATATTCGGGATATCATAAGTAATATTCGTTCATTTTCAAATGTATTCGCCCATTTTCAGACGTGTTTTTACGCTTTCATACGTTTTCGTCCATTTTCATACATATTCGTTCGTTTTCTTACGTTTTCGTTTGTTTTCATACGTTTTCGTCCGTTTTCTTTTGTTTGCGTCTAGTTTTCAAACGTTTTTGTCCTTTTCATACATGTTTTTACACTTTCATACGTTTTTGTCACACCTTGCCAAGGCGGAAACGCGAGTGTGTAACTTCATGGATATCATCACAACACATGGTGTATAAATAGAGAAAATACCACATGCACATAAATAGCGCAAAGTATAAACACGAAGTGTTGTAACCATACCCCAAGATAAAATAACCAAACCAAAATCCAAAGGTATCTTCAATAGATATGAAAGTACCAAATGAAAAACATAATCGTATCACAACCAAATCCAAATAATGTCAAATCCAAACATAAAATAAAGTCTTCATATGCAACTAAGTCTCGCCTAATTGCTGCCCTCAACATTGGCCTTAGAATGCTCACCTGAAAATGATGCTTAAAACGTCAACATAATGTTGGTGAGATTCATAGGTTTAAGACACACATACAATCTCAAGGCAACCAGTTCACTGTGATCATAAAAATATAGCTGGACGAATAAATATAGTTATCATATAAGCTAACATGCAATCATACAATAAAAAGGCAACCATTGGGACGGAACGTGTCCCCCGCTCCAATATTGGCTTCAATTAGGTCGCATGCGCGAGCAACAGGATAAGCATCCTCCCAATTGAACCACTGATATACCATTGGGACGGAACATGTCCCCCGCTCCAATATTGACATCAATTAGGTCGTATGCGCGAGCAACATGATAAGCATCCTCCCAATTGAGTCACTGATATTCATGCCTGATAATTCACGATAATCCACGATAATCTCATCACAACATATAATCATCACACCGTAATAATCATCACACATAGCATTCATACGATAACATTATAAGTCCAAGCCCTTTTAAATCACACATAATCACAGTAACTCAAACCATTTAAGACAAGCATCATTCCCATCCCAAGTTTAAAACAAAGTTAAAATATGGGACTATGAACTCACCTTAAACTATGCAGCTTCCAAAAACACAATTCACAAATCTATATAACACAAATAAATTCACGTTACACATGGCCAAGCTATAAGCTATAACCCATGCAATACACATATGATGGATGTCTAAGGTTCATATGACCCACCATGGATCTCCTAGACTCCATACTAAGCACCACCAATCACTAACATTCACTAAATCCCTTGCACAAACAATTTCAAAAAACGCAGAATTTTAGGGTACATTTACCCACATAAAATCACGACAAAACAAGCTCCACAACTCACACCAAAAATTCACCATGGTCCCTTATGAGTAGACAAGCTATCCTNATTGATCCTAACATGTTTTAATTAATTAATTTACAGAAACTTACAAACCCTAGATCCATCATACTTAATATTGCATGAATTCGAGTAATTAATCAAACAATTGAACATGTGTTTTAAGAATTATACCTTGATCTTTGATTTTTGCTTCAATAGAAAACCCTAACTTTTTTT
>LBNU01007359.1:55997-78265 GCA_014162995.1 Artemisia annua
TTCATACATTTTCGTCCGTTTTCATACATTTTTGTCTGTTTTCGTACGTTTTTCGCCCGTTTTCATATATTTTATCCGTTTTCATACGTTTTTCGTCCGCTTTCTTACGTTTCCGCCTGTTAACGTCTGTTTTCATATGTTTTCTTACATTTTCGTTCGTTTTCATACGTTTTCAAAGTTTTCGTTCGTTTTAATACGTTTTCGTCCGTTTTCTTTTGTTTTCGTCTATTTTTCATACGTCTTCGTCCGTTTTGAGACGTGTTTTTACGCTTTTATACGTTTTCATACATATTCGTTCGTTTTCATTCGTTTTCTTACGTTTTTGTTCGTTTACATACGTTTTCGTCCGTTTTCGTCCAGTTTTCAAACGTTTTTGTCCTTTTCACACATGTTTTTACACTTTCATACGTTTTCTTCCGTTTTCATACATTTTCATTCGTTTTCGTCCGCTTTTAAATGTTTTCTGCCATTTTCAGACGTTTTCATATGTTTCTAAATATCACAAGTGATATTCTGAATATCACAAGTGATATTCTGTGGTATTCTAAACATCACAAGTTATATTCTGAGTATCACAACTGATATTCTGTGATATGCAGAATATCACAAGTGATACTATGAGTACCACAAATGATATTCGGGATATCATAAGTAATATTCGTCCATTTTTCAAACGTATTCGCCCGTTTTCAGACGTGTTTTTACGCTTTCATACGTTTTCGTCCATTTTCATACATATTCATTCGTTTTCTTACGTTTTCGTTTGTTCTTATACGTTTTCGTCCGTTTTCTTTTGTTTGCGTCTAGTTTTCAAACGTTTTTGTCCTTTTCATACATGTTTTTACACTTTCATACGTTTTTGTCACACCTCGCCAAGGCGGAAACGCGAGTGTGTAACTTCATGGATATCATCACAACACATGGTGTCTAAATAGAGAAAATACTACATGCACATAAATAAAGCAAAGTACAAACACGAAGTGTTGTAACAATACCCCAAGATAAAATAACCAAACCAAAATCCAAAGGTATCTTCAATAGATATGAAAGTACCAAATGAAAAACATAATCGTATCACAACCAAATCCAAATAATGTCAAATCCAAACATAAAATAAAGTCTTCATATGCAACTAAGTCTCGCCTAATTGCTGCCCTCAACTTTGGCCTTAGAATGCTCACCTGAAAATGATGCTTAAAACGTCAACATAATGTTGGTGAGATTCATAGGTTTAAGACACACATACAATCTCAAGGCAACCAGTTCATTGTGATCATAAAAATATAGCTGGACGAATAAATATAGTTATCATATAAGCTAACATGCAATCACACAATAAAAAGGCAACCATTGGGACGGAACGTGTCCCCCGCTCCAATATTGGCTTCAATTAGGTCGCATGCGCGAGCAACAGGATAAGCATCCTCCCAATTGAACCACTGATATACCATTGGGATGGAACATGTCCCCCGCTCCAATATTGACATCAATTAGGTCGCATGCGCGAGCAACAGGATAAGCATCCTCCCAATTGAGTCACTGATATGCATGCCTGATAATTCACGATAATCCATGATAATCTCATCACAACATATAATCATCACACCGTAATAATCATCACACATAGCATTCATACGATAACATTATAAGTCCAAGCCCTTTTAAATCACACATAATCACAGTAACTCAAACCATTTAAGACAAGCATCATTCCCATCCCAAGTTTAAAACAAAGTTAAAATATGGGACTATGAACTCACCTCAAACTTTGCAGCTTCCACAAACACAATTCACAAATCTATATAACACAAATAAGTTTACGTTACACATGGCCAAGCTATAAGCTATAACCCATGCAATACACATATGATGGATGTCTAAGTTATGAAAATTCGGCCCAACATATATACATATATATATATATATATATATATATATATTATTATTTTTTTAATATTAATTATTACACTTAAAACCTTGTGTTTTGTTATTTTAGAAAAGCATATACCGAAACCTAACACCTTACACGATAAACCTTCGTTTTTACGACGACTCGGAAAATTATCATTTTCAAAACAAAGTTTCCAAAAATAGAATTTCACACACTTTATAAATATAACTCACGAAAACAATCTCCTCGTAACTTACTATCGCTCAAACACTTGAACGTAAACTTGTTACGCAAAACCACGAAACACCAAAATTACACAAGTCATTTCTACACCACAAAGGCGATCAAAATGAACTTTCCCAAACTCAACACTCCTCAAATCACAACAACAACCTTACACGCAAAGGGATTTAGTGCCACATTCATACTTATCATAAATATAATATACGCATCTCACACATATACCACACAGAAACACTTAATTCACACCAAATAAAGTAAAATGAGTCAAGACTATCAGTCAAACTAATCTGCTAAAATCACGGTTGTCACATCATCCCCCACTTAGGGAAATCGCGTCCCGAGATTTAACAACTCGCCTATCAACAACATCAAGAAAATTTATGGATATTTATGCGGAATAATACCACACCATAAAACCATAAATCGNACATATACCACACAGAAACACTTAATTCACACCAAATAAAGTAAAATGAGTCAAGACTATCAGTCAAACTAATCTGCTAAAATCACGGTTGTCACATCATCCCCCACTTAGGGAAATCGCGTCCCGAGATTTAACAACTCGCCTATCAACAACATCAAGAAAATTTATGGATATTTATGCGGAATAATACCACACCATAAAACCATAAATCGTTAACCATTCTTATGACGATGTGGGATTCTACCATGATATAAAAATCACAGAAAAAGAACCACAAAAATATGAACCAACTAGATACCCGAATTCACACGATAGAAAACATCCTGATACTCCAACGATACACGAAAATAGATACACTACCCCGATCAATAACACCAATGATCCAAATGACTTCTCACAGGTAGGTGCGATACCCCCGCATCTAACTTCCTCGATCTAACTCCAACTACAAACGATCTACTCATCAACCACATCAGCATACAAATTTGAGTACTTAGATCTCATCTGATGCTCGCGTTCCCAAGTAAACTCAGGACCACACTTCAAATGCCATCGTACTTTTACTAACGCTATCTTACCACACTTCCACTCTTAACATCTCGAACCACAATCTCTACAGGTTCCTCGACAAAACGAAAGGTCCTGTTAACCTTAATCTCATCTAATGGCACACGCAACTAGCATCCGCCAAACACTTCTTTAACTTGGATACATGAAATGTATCTTGTACACCACTTTATTCCTCATGTAACTTCAACCGATATACCACAAGTCCAATCCTTTCCAAATTCTCAAACGGTCCTACATATCTCAGTGCTAACTTGCCTTTCTTACCGAAACGCACAACACCTTTCCAAGGAGACACTTTCAACATCACAAAATCACCAACACTAAACTCCAAAAGCTTACGGCGATTATCCGCATAACTCTTTTAACGATCTCTCGCTGCCTTAAGTCTTTCTTTAATCTGCAAACCTTATCCGTAGTCTCTTGTTCCAGTTCAGGACCAATTATCTGGCTTGTTCCAACCTCTGCCCACAGGACAGGTGATCTACACTTCCTCCCATACAACATCTCAAACGGCACATACTTAATACTAGAATGATAATCGTTGTTATAGGAGAACTCAGCTAAGGGTAAATGCATACCCCAGCTTCCTCCATAATCAAACACACCCATGCTTTCAGCATACTATCCAACGCCTGATTGTACGCTCACTTAGTCCATTCATTTAAGAATGATAAGTCATACTCATCTTCATACGCTATCTCAACGCTCTATCCAACATCTACCCCAATCGCAAAGTAAGTATTTCATCTTGATATAAGCTGATTGACGCGACACTCCACGTCTCTCTACCAACCCATCAAATGTAACATCTTGCTAACTTTTTTATATCAAAATCTTCAGATATTTCTGGCTGTTGCATCATCCTAATAGTTGTTAATATCAACCTTCACCTTCAATTTTATCAAATACTTGCTAAGGTATTTGTATTCCACTTCATACTTGTTCCTCAATACATTTCTTGCTAAGGTAATAATACGTCTTATCCATTCTAGGATGTATCAAATACCTTGCATGATTGATGTCCTCATGCTTCCTTTCAATGGAACCAATAACTGGTCCGCAAAGTACAATCCTCCATACTCATTCCTTTCCATTAGCTGGTCTAAAACATATAATTATTCTTCTTACATGTTCTACTAGTGGAACCCATATCCGATCTAGGAAATATAGTCCACCATCCTCCTTTCTCTCCATTTGTTGATCTAACCCACGCAGCATCTCAGCCATAGCGTTCTCATCCTTGAGAGCTTCCTCTTTCTCTGCCAATATCTTACTCTTAATTCCTGACTGCAACGTCATTCTCATAGCTCGCACACGTTTAGGCTTAATCTTTTTTTTCCTATTTACGCATCAGCCACCACATTCGCTTTTTCCAGGATGATAACGAATCTCGCAATCATAATCACTAAACAATTTAATCCATCTTCTTTGGCGCATATTCAGCTCTTTCTGAGTAAAAATATGCTGAAGACTCTTACGATCAGTGTAAACAATAGTCTTCGTGCCATACAAATAATGTCTCCAATTCTTAAGAGCGAATACAACCGCACCAAGCTCTAGATCATGAGTGGTATAATTCTTCTCATGGATCTTGAGTTGTCGGGATGCATAAGCTATCACCTTCCCACTTTGCATCAATACACAACCAAAACCTTGATTCGACGCATCACAATACACTACAAAATCATCTAGTCCATCAGGTAACGCCAGAACAGGTGCATTACACAAACTATCCTTTAATGACTGAAAAAGCCATCTCTTGCTCATCTCCCCAAACATACTTCTTATCCTTCTGAGTCAACATAGTGAGGGGCTTAGAAATTTTTGAAAAATTCGCTATAAACCTTCTGTAGTACCCTGCTAATCCTAAGAAAGAGCGTATCTCAGATGGCGTCGTAGGAGCCTTCCAATTCTTGACCGCTACAGTCTTACTATGATCCACATGTATACCTTCACTATTCACCGCATGTCCAAGAAAATGTACCTCCCGTAACCAAAATTCACATTTCGAAAATTTGGCGTACAACTTCTCATTCTTCAACAAACCAAGTATCACTTCAGATGTTCTCCATGCTCCTCCTTTGTCTTAGAATAAATTAAGATATCGTCAATGAACACAATCACGAACTTATCCAAATAGGGTTTACACACGCGATTCATCAAATCCATGAATACCGCGGGTGCATTTGTCAACCCAAATGGCATAACCGTGAACTCAAAGTGTTCATAACGAGTCCGAAAAGCTGTCTTCGGAATATCCTCCTCATACACTCTCAACTGATGATAACCAAAACGCAGATCTATCTTCGAGAAAAAATTGAGAACCTTGCAACTGGTCAAAGAGATCATCAATTCTAGGAAGAGGATACCGATCCTTAAAGTTAACTTGTTCAACTCTCGATAGTCAATACACATCCTGAACGAACCAGCCCTCTTCTTAACAACCAACACAGGTGCTCCCCACGGGGAATGACTAGGTAGAATAAACCCCTTGTACTCGTAGTACATCGCCATTCTCTAAAGGGATGCGAACCACCTTTTCATGGCATATAACTTCAGCCTTATGCCTAGCCAACCAATTCATCTCTATCACCACATCATAACTTCCATGTACAAAAAGGTATCAAATCAACCATAAAAGAAATACCCTCTAACACTATAGTACACCCACGAATAACTTTATCAACCTCTACTCCTCTACCGCAAGCTATTTCAATCACAATAATCATCAAGCGAACTCATACCAGTGAACACTCACGCAAATACATTGCAAACCAAGCGAAGAACGTAAAGACTCATTCGTACAATGGTCGAACTAAGATCATAGAAAAACCTCGATACTATCAGATCGCAAAACATGTCACAAAATCCAATTGGTGTGTAAATGAGGGATTAAATATCCGCACCAACTTATCACGAACCAACAGTACTCAAAGAATAGTATAACATTTATTCGAGGAATGAATGCATGGAATAACCAAAGAAACGTACCAATTCCCAATGAAAACAAATCCGAATGACTAATATCAATCACGACACCGAATAGGAAGAATATGGCATCTGTACCATCATGGTATGAATAGGGATGCCGTCCAGAGAATTAGGTATACANGATCAGTGTAAACAATAGTCTTCGTGCCATACAAATAATGTCTGCAATTCTTGAGAGCGAATACAACCGCACCAAGCTCTAGATCATGAGTGGTATAATTCTTCTCATGGATCTTGAGTTGTCGGGATGCATAAGCTATCACCTTCCCACTTTGCATCAATACACAACCAAAACCTTGATTCGACGCATTACAATACACTACAAAATCATCTAGTCCATCAGGTAACGCCAGAACAGGTGCATTACACAAACTATCCTTTAATGACTAAAAAAGCCATCTCTTGCTCATCTCCCCAAACATATTTCTTATCCTTCTGAGTCAACATAGTGAGGGGCTTAGAAATTTTTGAAAAATTCGCTATAAACCTTCTGTAGTCCCCTGCTAATCCTAAGAAAGAGCGTATCTCAGATGGCGTCGTAGGAGCCTTCCAATTCTTGACCGCTACAGTCTTACTATGATCCACATGTATACCTTCACTATTCACCGCATGTCCAAGAAAATGTACCTCCCGTAACCAAAATTCACATTTCAAGAATTTGGCGTACAACTTCTCATTCTTCAACAAACCAAGTATCACTTCAGATGTTCTCCATGCTCCTCCTTTATCTTAGAATAAATTAAGATATAATCAATGAACACAATCACGAACTTATCCAAATAGGATTTACACACGCGATTCATCAAATCCATGAATACCGCGGGTGCATTTGTCAACCCAAATGGCATAACCGTGAACTCAAAGTGTCCATAACGAGTCCTAAAAGCTGTCTTCGGAATATCCTCCTCATACACTCTCAACTGATGATAACCAAAACGCAGATCTATCTTCGAGAAAAAATCGAGAACCTTGCAACTGGTCAAAGAGATCATCAATTCTAGGAAGAGGATACCGATCCTTAACCGTTAACTTGTTCAACTCTCGATAGTCAATACACATCCTGAACGAACCAGCCCTCTTCTTAACAACCAACACAGGTTCTCCCCACGGGGAATGACTAGGTAGAATAAACCCCTTGTACTTGTAGTACATCGCCATTCTCTAAAGGGATACGAACCACCTTTTCATGGCATATTACTTCAGCCTTATGCCTAGCCAACCAATTCATCTCTATCACCACATCATAACTTCCATGTACAAAAAGGTATCAAATCAACCATAAAAGAAATACCCTCTAACACTATAGTACACCCACGAATAACTTTATCAACCTCTACTCCTTTACCGCAAGCTATTTCAATCACAATAATCATCAAGCGAACTCATACCAGTGAACACTCACGCAAATACATTGCAAACCAAGCGAAGAACGTAAAGACTCATTCGTACAATGGTCGAACTAAGATCATAGAAAAACCTCGATACTATTAGATCGCAAAACATGTCACAAAATCCAATTGGTGTGTAAATGAGTGATTAAATATCCGCACCAACTTATCACGAACCAACAGTACTCAAAGAATAGTATAACATTTATTCGAGGAATGAATGCATGGAATAACCAAAGAAACATACCAATTCCCAATGAAAACAAATCCGAATGACTAATATCAATCACGACACCGAATAGGAAGAATATGGCATCTGTACCATCATGGTATGAATAGGGATGCCATCCAGAGAATTAGGTATACAAACGGGAGTCTAGCAAACGAATCAACTTAAATATCACCACATTAGTACCAACCGATAATTGAGGTATCAGCATATGATAGGTAGGATGGAATCTTACCACCTACACCCCAACATATAACTACTGCCCAAACGGTTAAGAGAATACTTCTCTAACCATACAGCCATCATCAACATGATATCACATAACATCTACCACAACATATAACAACAAACATCAATCAATGTAATCATGGTCACAAATCCACGTGTGTGATACCCTTATAATTATGCTCGCGACCATAGTTATAAGGCCCATTCCATATGCATACTTACTTCCAAAACCACACATTTCAATGATAACGCACATATACCACATAGCACCTAATAAACATCACAATCCATGCTATCATACTTGCAAGTCCACTTGTGTTGTGACGCATGTATAATTATGTTGGCCACCATAATTATCTATGCCCCCTTTCACAAGTGTACTCCCTCCTATAACAACACTTCATGCAAACAATCATCTCACATGGAACAATTCCAACACTCGGATAAGATCGATACAATACTCAAGAATACTCGTGCTCCAACATGGCTCCAGACGATAAAAGACAGTATAAAAATTCCAAAACGTGACACAAAACAAAAGACGTCGCTCAACGGCTCAAACTTCATTCTCGCACTTGCCTCCCCACTCAGATCAGTTAAACTTACTACTCGCTGCGGACTCTAGATCCGAATCCACACCATTCCATCCTAACTCCCTTTCATCTTTACTCAACCACCCATTCCTGTTTCCTACATGTTGAGGTAGTCGACAACATGCAAAACCATCTCTATTTCTTTCTTCCAATTCCTTATGATTCACAAGTGCATACAAATCACGAGATTTAGACTAAACCACCTCTCCTTCCTATGAGAAGTGAGGACACTACCCAAGGTACTTAGTGGTGAAGCCTTCCTTATCGGCCACCTTCGTCTCGTACCTTTCTTTCTCCTTTCCATCCACATCCTCTAAGGTTAACTTCTCTTCAATCGCACACGGAAGCATGCTAGCAGGAACTAGGATCCTTCTGTTGATCCGCTTCATCCTACCAACTCTCTTGCAACCCGTAGCGACAACGGTGGTCCAACGAAGCATCTTTCGCGCAAGAGGTGCCATACTAAGAATGACACACACGATACTAAGTACGAGGTTTGATAGACGTCCAAAACTCAATAAAACATCTCATAAATCTAAGAAAATAATCATATAAAATACCATACTAACAATTAGGCCCTATATGCAACTATATGAGGGACTCCTAGGTTATAGTCTAGGTTAAACCACCTAATTCTCTATAACCAAGACTCTGACACCAATCTGTCACACCTCGCCAAGGCGGAAACACGAGTGTGTAACTTCATGGATATCATCACAACACATGGTGTCTAAATAGAGAAAATACTACATGCACATAAATAGAGCAAAGTACAAACACGAAGTGTTGTAACAATACCCCAAGATAAAATAACCAAACCAAAATCCAAAGATATCTTCAATAGATATGAAAGTACCAAATGAAAAACATAATCATATCATAACCAAATCCAAATAATGTCAAATCCAAACATAAAATAAAGTCTTCATATGCAACTAAGTCTCGCCTAATTGCTGCCCTCAACTTTGGCCTTAGAATGCTCACCTGAAAATGATGCTTAAAACGTAAACATAATGTTGGTGAGATTCATAGGTTTAAGACACACATACACTCTCAAGGCAACCGGTTCACTATGATCATAAAAATATAGCTGGACGAATAAATATAGTTATCATATAAGCTAACATGCAATCACACAATAAAAAGGCAACCATTGGGACGGAACGTGTCCCCCGCTCCAATATTGGCTTCAATTAGGTCGCATGCGCGAGCAACAGGATAAGCATCCTCCCAATTGAACCACTGATATACCATTGGGACGGAACGTGTCCCCCGCTCCAATATTGACATCAATTAGGTCGCATGCGCGAGCAACAGGATAAGCATCCTCCCAATTGAGTCACTGATATGCATGCCTGATAATTCACGATAATCCATGATAATCTCATCACAACATATAATCATCACACCGTAATAATCATCACACATAGCATTCATACGATAACATTATAAGTCCAAGCCCTTTTAAATCATACATAATCACAGTAACTCAAACCATTTAAGACAAGAATCATTCCCATCCCAAGTTTAAAACAAAGTTAAAATATGGGACTATGAACTCACCTCAAACTTTGCAGCTTCCACAAACACAATTCACAAATCTATATAACACAAATAAGTTCACGTTACACATGGCCAAGCTATAAGCTATAACCCATGCAATACACATATGATGGATGTCTAAGGTTCATATGACCCACCATGGATCTCCTAGACTCCATACTAAACACCACCAATCACTAACATTCACTAAATCCCTTGCACAAACAATTTCAAAAAACGCAGAATTTTATGGTACATTTACCCACATAAAATCACGACAAAACAAGCTCCACAACTCACACCAAAAATTCACCATGGTCCCTTATGAGTAGACAAGCTATCCTCAGAAGGCCATGCACTCTAAACAGATACAAGTACCCATAAGAAAATCAAACTTGACAACTATCCAGATTCGGATCTGAACGCACACAAAATTTTTTTAATCAAAATAAAATACTTCTACAACTTTTTATCGCGAATCCTTTTCGTGGGAGTCTAAGATAACCTAAAACTCAACTTTCCCAGAAGGGCTAACCTAGATATCACTTTTTCAACTACAAATCACTATCAAACTTATACCCAAATTCTGTCCCGGTTTAACAGCTTTGACACCTTAACAAAGAAAAATCAAAAGATTAACTTCCGGACCTCGAAATCAATCGTGGCCGGACTTTTTGGAAAGCTCTTTCATTAAACTCCAGTTTAGACTAAAATTTCGTGATCTAACTCATCACCATCTGTTAAATACCTTCGAATCTTTACAGCACTAATTTTCTGTCCAAACCCTAACTCAATAACTAGCATATTTTACGCTCAATTCTCTTCACCAATCATCATAATATAATCATTAATTGATCCCAACATGTTTTAATTAATTAATTTACAGAAACTTACAAACCCTAGATCCATCATACTTAATATTACATGAATTCGAATAATTAATCAAACAATGAACATGTGTTTTAAGAATTATACCTTGATCTTTGATTTTTGCTTCAATAGAAAACTCTAACTTTTTTTCTTCTTCTTCTGCTCTCCTAGATCGACCGTATATCCCAAAAGAATGGGTTGGGGTCGTTTTTAGGGTATAAGGGTGGGGAATTGGGCTTGTTTGGGTTGGACAAGGATTCCTTGTTTGTTAAATACATTAAACCCAACACCCTTATGTATTTTAAAAAGGATCGTTTGGGATAACTATAAATTTAGTTGAATAATTACCTCCGTAAATGATTAGATAAGTTACATCAGTAGAAATGAAGTAAAATAAGTGTATTATATGTTTACTATCAAATCTAGTAAGTCCTACATGTTTTCTCTATGTCAAAATACACGTTTTGGTGAATTTTATACAGTAGGGTACGGATTGGGCGGAACCAAATCAAGGGTTCCGTCCCCTTTGGAGAAAGGTTCCTTGGCTGCACAGTTATGGTACGGGTGTCAAAGTCATGGTCAAGGATTCAGTATTATTCCCCAGGCCAAACAAGTATCAAGTATCAAGTATCAAGTATCAGGGTTGGAGTGATCAACTCCCAAGCTGTGAGGGGTTGTACTGCACACAACCAGCTCACCAAGTAATACAAGTAATCCAAGTCTTCATCAATAATGGCCATAGCCCAAACAAGTAGCAAGTCAAGACATATCTAGGATGCATCCATACGCCCCTGCTGGCCAATAACAATAATAATAATAATAACAATCATAGCAGCAGTTGATATCAAGTATCAGGGACGGCGTAGTACATCTCTCCAACTACGCTAGAGTACATAACACTGGTGCATCAATGTTATGGTTGTGGCTACTCCACAACAAGTAGCACCTGGGTAAAATACTGAAGGGTCAGATCAAGGTTCAAGTCAAAGGTTCAAGATCCAGTGTCAAGATCAAAGGGTTAGTCAAGAGTTAATATTAAAGGGTCACAAGTGAGAGGTCAAAGCTAAAGTCCAAATCCACAAGGTTCACTATTTCAAGTTCCAAAATCCTAAATTTCATATATTAAAGGGTCATAAAGAGAGTTTAAAATAAAGTTCATTTCACCAGTATCCCATCACTTGGTTAAAAGGTTTGTAGTTTAATTCCATTTAAGGGTTTATAAAATGATTCATTTAAAAGAGGTTTTCCAAAAGGTAACATTTATAAAACGACCTTTGTTACAGGTTTGCAAAAATGTTCTTTACAAGAGGTCTTTATGAATTTATAACAATCCCATGGATAAGTGATCATATGAAAAATGTCGTTATTAATTAGATTCTCATTTAAATGTTTTCATATCATATTTTAGAAAAGAAATTTCACTTTCCGTTAAGTTATCCCGAAAGTGTCCCATGTCTCCCAAGGGTTCAAAGGGTTATGGTCACACAAGGTTATTGAATAGATAATAAGGGTTCAAGAGTTAACAACAGGATCACAAAACCATAGAGCCCAGGGTATAGAGGGTCACTATTCAAGGATTAATGCAAAAGGGTCAATAGCAAAGGGTTAATAGCAATTGAGCAATAACAAGGACCAATAGCAACAGATCAATATAGGGGTCAATAGTAAATGGTTAACAGCAAGGAGGTCAATAGTAAATGATCAATAGCAAGGATCAATATCAAGGATCAATATTATAAGGATTAATCAATCAATAATAAGGAGAGAGAGAGAGAGAGAGAGAGAGAGAGAGAGAGAGAGAGAGAGAAAGTCAAGAGAGAGAACTGGTTGTACTCTTACTGAAAGAGTACGGAATATCTGTACCTTATACCAAAGCCAATCAGACCAAAGCAAGAACCACAGAAAATCGAGGGTCACTCCTTCTTCACACCTAAGGAGTAGAAGACGGAATTACAAAGGATTCCAATTACTTTTAAGTTTACCTTTCTATTTTAGGTAACTTTATATTTTTAATAACTTCCCATAATTAGCAAGTTTCCTTATTTAGCAAGTTTCCATAAATAGCAGGTTTCCATATTTAGCAGGTTTCCATATTGGGCAAGTTTTCCGAATGTTAACATATTCTTTTAGACTGGTATTATCATATTATCAAGATCTCATGTTCATAAGTATCAAGAATCCCGTTTTGGAAAGGTTTTGTGAAATTAGGGTTTCGTGGAATTACTGAACATGTTTTAGGGTTAAAGGTGTCAATTTCACAAGTTATGGAGTCACATATGATCACATACTCATATAATACATCAACTTAAGTCAAGAAAGTCAAATAAGCCAATATTACACTTTGCACCCTCAGGTTTACCAAGTTTTACAATTTAAACCCTTATAATTATATAATTTACAATTAAGTCCAAGAGAATTCCATATTTACCAAACAAGCACATCATTTTACTAAAATTCAGAAAGTCACATAAGATTACACATATAATACCATTCAGCCCCTTAAGTTTCAGAATTTACACATTTAGTCCCTTAAGTTTATAAAACTTATTAATTACATCATAATTCCATAATAATTACACAACAAGCCCATAAATGCTCAAAATTACACAAAACACTCTTAGTATCATTATTTACTCAAAATAACTCCAAGTTTCCAGAATTTACAGTTTTAGTCCCTCCTTTTCTAATTATTTCAATTTCACATAATAATTAACTAATAATTACATAATAAGTCCTTATAATTATGAAAATCATCCAAACAATCCATGAACTATTTTTACCACTTTTCTAAAAGATTTATAAGAGTTCTAAATCAGTCCAAAAGTTTTAGAAAATTACAAAACAACCCTTACACTTTTATATGCAATTCGTTAATTACAAATAATACCCAAAACCATAAAATAAATTCCAATCATTACACCAATAATTCCAACAACCTTAAACAACAATTAAATGCATCATAACATGTTCTAAGCCCTAACCCTAATGCCATTCGATTCATGTTTCAATTATTTCTTTATTTCCTTAAAAATCCGATTGTAAAATAAATCACAAAGCACACTTAAGCCATCAAATAATTCAAACAACAATTTTTTTACACATTACATATACATCATAGAACATCATAAAAATAGCAAATCATCACCCAAATTCGTTAATGCATAATTCGAATTATTCTCATTTTAATTAAATAATTATTAGCGAAATAAACATAAATCCACAAATCATGTTCTATGCGTCCAAAATCATTTCCAGTATTTTTATATGATCAAACACAATATATAGAGTCCATAAAAATTATTGTACATGCCCATAAAATTCAATTAGAATTAATTAGTGTTTTATGCATAATTAGGGTTTTTAATCCACAAATAAATTATAGAACATGCATGGTTCGATTTTAATATTTTATTTGGGTCTCATATGGTGTAGGAGACGTGGGAAAATTACCAAGATGATTTTAGAACGTGAAGAACAAACGTGGCGAATTATACACCTTTTTGCGAGCCAAAATAACACCAATAAAATCCCCACGAGCACACGACGAGTCCCACGACCTTGAAATAAATTTTCACAGGTCATGTATGATGTGAGAAACATGAGAAAATTGATGGAAGAATTTTATATAGGTCGTAAGAGTGAATTCGAAAATATTACCTTATTTTTGAAACAATTCGACAAATGATTGGAACAAGCCTTCAAAAATTGAAACAATATTTTTGTGATGGTGTTTAGGATCAGAGAACACCACGAAAATTATTGGGATACCTCCAGAATTTTGTTTGTGGGGCGTATGAATTTTGGAGAGCAAGTAGAGTTTTGTTTTTCTTTGTTTTTTTTGAATGAACCGTACAATATTTTGAGAAACAAGAAAAGTGGCGTTTCATTATGGTGATTTGGGAGTGATTTGAGGAGATCAATTCCCTAATTTCATGCTTCCCATAATTTGTGACAATTATCCATCGTTTCCTTATTTATTTTGTACAAATCTCTTTTCTTTTTCTTTTTTTTTTAAAAACGTTATTTAACCAAATAAAATAGGCATGGCCTATTATAAGATTTTATGGGCTTTTACAATTTATTTTGGACTAAAATAATTAGTTTGGATTATAATTGGGCTTTTGTAAAATTTTAGAATTTTATTTGGTGCAATTTCATAGTTTTTATTTAATTTATATAGTTATTAATTTAATTTATATAGTTTTTATTAAATTTTTAAAATCCAAGAAAATTTTAAAATCCAAGGGTATTTTGGTAATTTTCTCAAGATGTAAATTTTAGGTATTACACCATTCCACCCTAACTCGCGTTCATCTTTACTCAACCACCCATTCCTGTTTCCTACATGTTGAGGTAGTCGACAACATGCAAAACCATCTCTATTTCTTTCTTCCAATTCCTTATGATTCACAAGTGCATACAAATCACGAGATTTAGACTAAACCACCTCTCCTTCCTATGAGAAGTGAGGACACTACCCAGGGTACTTAGTGGTGAAGCCTTCCTTATCGGCCACCTTCGTCTTGTACCTTTCTTTCTCCTTTCCATCCACATCCTCTAAGGTTAACTTCTCTTCAATCGCACACGGAAGCATGCTAGCAGGAACTAGGATCCTTCTGTTGATCCGCTTCATCCTACCAACTCTCTTGCAACCCGTAGCGACAACGTGGTCCAACGAAGCATCTTTTGCGCAAGAGGTGCCATACTATGAATGACACACACGATACTAAGTACGAGGTTCGATAGACGTCCAAAACTCAATAAAACATTTCATAAATCTAAGAAAATAATCATATAAAATACCATACTAACAATTAGGCCCTATATGCAACTATATGAGGGACTCCTAGGTTATAGTCTAGGTTAAACCACCTAATTCTCTATATCCAAGGCTCTGATACCAATCTGTCACACCTCGCCAAGGCGGAAACGTGAGTGTGTAACTTCATGGATATCATCATAACACATGGTGTCTAAATAGAGAAAATACTACATGCACATAAATAGAGCAAAGTACAAACACGAAGTGTCGTAACAATACCCCAAGATAAAATAACCAAACCAAAATCTAAAGGTATCTTCAAGAGATATGAAAGTACCAAATGAAAAACATAATCGTATCATAACCAAATCCAAATAATGTCAAATCCAAACATAAAATAAAGTCTTCATATGCAACTAAGTCTCGCCTAATTGCTGCCCTCAACTTTGGCCTTAGAATGCTCACCTGAAAATGATGCTTAAAACGTCAACATAATGTTGGTGAGATTCATAGGTTTAAGACACATATACACTCTCAAGGCAACCGGTTCACTGTGATCATAAAAATATAGCTGGACGAATAAATATAGTTATCATATAAGCTAACATGCAATCACACAATAAAAAGGCAACCATTGGGACGGAACGTGTCCCCTGCTCCAATATTGGCTTCAACTAGGTCGCATGCGCGAGCAACAAGATAAGCATCCTCCCAATTGAACCACTGATATACCATTGGGACGGAACGTGTCCCCCGCTCCAATATTGACATCAATTAGGTCGCATGCGCGAGCAACATGATAAGCATCCTCCCAATTGAGTCACTTATATGCATGCCTGATAATTCACGATAATCCACGATAATCTCATTAACATTATAAGTCCAAGCCCTTTTAAATCATACATAATCATAGTAACTCAAACCATTTAAGACAAGCATCATTCCCATCCCAAGTTTAAAACAAAGTTAAAATATGGTACTATGAACTCACCTCAAACTTTGCAGCTTCCACAAACACAATTCACAAATCATTATAACACAAATAAGTTCACGTTACACATGGCCAAGCTATAAGCTATAACCCATGAAATACACATATGATGGACGTCTAAGGTTCATATGACCTACCATGGATCTCCTAGACTCCATACTAAACACCACCAATCACTAACATTCACTAAATCCCTTGCACAAACAATTTCAAAAAACGCATAATTTTAGGGTACATTTACCCACATAAAATCATGACAAAACAAGCTCCACAACTCACACCAAAAATTCACCATGGTCCCTTATGAGTAGACAAGCTATCCTTAGAAGGCCATGCACTCTAAACAGACACAAGTACCCATAAGAAAATCAAACTTGACAACTATCCAGATTCGGATCTGAACGCACACCAAAAAGTTTTAATCAAAATAAAATACCTCTACAACTTTTTATCGCGAATCCTTTTCGTGGGAGTCTAAGATAACCTAAAACTCAACTTTCCCAGAAGGGCTAACCTAGATATCACTTTTTCAACCACAAATCACTATCAAACTTATACCCAAATTCTGTCCCGGTTTAACAACTTTGACACCTTAACAAAGAAAAATCAAAAGATTAACTTCCGGACCTCGAAATCAATCTTGGCCGGACTTTTTGGAAAGCTCTTTCATTAAACTCCAGTTTAGACTAATATTTCGTGATCTAACTCATCACCATCTGTTAAATACCTTCGAATCTTTACAGCACTAATTTTCTGTCCAAACCCTAACTCAATAACTAGCATGTTTTACGCTCAATTCTCTTCACCAATCATCATAATATAATCATTAATTGATCCCAACATGTTTTAATTAATTAATTTACAGAAACTTACAAACCCTAGATCCATCATACTTAATATTACATGAATTCGAATAATTAATCAAACAATTGAACATGTGTTTTAAGAATTATACCTTGATCTTTGATTTTTGCTTCAATAGAAAACTCTAACTTTTTTTCTTCTTCTTCTGCTCTTCTAGATCGACCGTATATCCCAAAAGAATGGGTTGGGGTCGTTTTTAGGGTATAAGGGTGGGGAATTGGGCTTGTTTGGGTTGGACTAGGATTCCTTGTTTGTTAAATACATTAAACCCAACACCCTTATGTATTTTAAAAAGGATCGTTTGGGATAACTATAAATTTAGTTGAATAATTACCTCCGTAAATGATTAGATAAGTTACATCAGTAGAAATAAAGTAAAATATGTGTATTATATGTTTACTATCAAATCTAGTAAGTCCTACATATTTTCTCTATGTCAAAATACACGTTTTGGTGAATTTTATACAGTAGGGTACGAATTGGGCGGAACCAAATCAAGGGTTCCGTCCCCTTTGGAGAAAGGTTCCTTGGCTGCACAGTCCAAAATTTTTGTAAAACTTCAAAAATTCATAACTAATTAACCGTAAGTCCGTATGAGTCGCGCCACCTATCAATTTAAAGGTAATTGAGTCTACTTTCATTTAAAAATACTCTCTTGACCTATATCTAATTTGAAGTAAGGATAATGAACCAAATACTACATTGTGTTCAAAATATTAAGTTTCGGTTTGATATAGAAACTCAAACTTTTGAATTAGGCAATATAAGTTAGTATCCTTTGAACATTGATATGATTACTTTTGAAACTAAGAACTTGGTGATATTTATGTATATAAAGGAAACAAATCAAGTTTGGCATACATCGTCATATTTAAACGCAAAGTGGCGAAAAGTATCTTTCTTTTTATGCTATGCTAAATGACTACTTGTTTTGGTTGTATGTATCTATGTTGTTTGCTTATTGAAATTTGTAATTGCACTTGTTTATTTGTGATTTATAAGTGTCAATCTTGCCATGATATTCATTTGCTTGTTTGTCGATTTCATGTTTATACACAATAGGATATTTGCTAGATTTTGTGTACTAAGTTGAAAATTTGTTTTTGTAATTGCTTATTGATTTAGATCACTCTCTTTGCATATGTTATATTAATATCTTGTATAAGTCACTTAGAAATGAGATTTAAGTAATCTTAACTAAGTATCTTAAAAGATGATCAAGTGTCTAAATGTGTCACTACATTTTAAACATGTAGTATTCTTGTATAAGGTGTTTTGTATATCTACTTCCACAATGATGTTTAATGTAAGTGTCTTGTTATAGGATAGAAACTTGTCTTTGAGTCATCATGTGAACTAACCATAGCATGCCAGACGATAACACTTTGACGTTCTCAATTTTGTGTGTTTATGCCACTGTTTGGCTTAACTTCCATTTACGGTAGGTTTAAAATAATCGGCTTGATCTATATGATAACATGTGTTAGAACCTATGTTTTAATTGTTTCCTAATCATATCTAATTAGGTGCATATGTTCCAAGTAAAATTAGGAAATTTGAACAGGTTTAGGGAGTCGAAAAATGTCCACTGTTAAGGAGAATTTGGCATAACAAAACTTGAACAATTACGTATTATGGATTTGTGTACTCGTAGAATAACAACTTTGTGTTGAACGTATCACGTGATCTAACGAACAAGTGCAGGTAAATAACATCCTAATGTTATGATTTTCTTATGTTTTCACTTCTATCAAGCGGAAATCTTAACGCACGCTTGATCTTCAAAGGTAATTGTGTTTTTACTTGTGTTATTGTAATTTCTCAAAGTAATTTGGTTAGTTACATGTGTTTCTACAACTTTTATGGAGTTAGAATAAGGTTAAGGTACTCAAAAATTTTTGTTGAAAAACGGGGACAGTAGGGTACGGCTAGGACGGAACCAAATCATGGGTTCCGTTTGTTGTCCAATTTGGATCCGCCAATTTCCAGGCCACGGATACGGCGGAACCAAAAATTTGGTTCCGCCCCGTGTTGTCGTTGGTTCCGCCAAATCTGCTGCAATTTTTAAATTCCTTTTTCCCTCAAAATTTGTTCTTCATAGTTGAGTCTAAACTTCTTCCTTACCATTGTGCATATTAGGAATATATATATAAGTCACCTTAAACCATTAGGAGATTAGTTCTCACTAGAAATTCAAAATCTTAAGTACAAGGAACATAAATATGATGATTGCACAACATTTACTACCTATCTACACACACTACTACATTCTTCCATCCTTAACTCATCCCTCATCCTTTGGCTTCACTCATTTGGTGACTAAACAATTTCCTAACAAATCCGGGCTCATTATTTGAAAAGATTGCATACAATGTCAAAATCATAAGTCCAACTTATAACAATAGATATTGTCTTGTTTCTACATATGTTACCTCACTTGGTTAACATGAAAATAATGTGTCATCCTTCAAGACGATAAGGATTTACATCGAGTCATAACTTACTCTTAAATTATAGATGTATTATCGAGTCTTGCTATCCTTCTATGCTATCCAATCTCAACTAAGTAGGATTGACAACTTAAGTATTTCGTTCGAAATATTCAAGTAAATTTGACTTACTACCGTAGTCATTAAAAGTCATATCCGAAAGAATCAACACCCAAGTATTTTAACAACTTATGTTAAAACACTTATCACGACTAGAACACTTATCCTAACAGTTGCCTAATCAATAGGAATAAAACAAATGTCAATAGGTTCTTATCCTTGAACATTTAGCACTTAAGTTTACTTGTTCCTTTCACCATCACCCCATCACATTCACCTATGTGATATATCTCAGCCCCTAAGTTATACCAACTAATGGATCACAAGAATTTGTATCTATCCTTGTTGTTTTCAACATCCATAAAACCTAAGTACTTTTATACCACAACAAATCCCTACATCACCACATCCTTCTTTAGATACACTAGAAGACCTACCACCTAGATAAACCAATCCACCATCCTTATCTTCACTTGAATCCATTGAGTGCATTGCTCAAAAAGCCCTTTGTCCAAACACTCGTTAAATAAACTCAACCATACTTTACCACCTATAGGATTATTACCTTCACCATCAAATGAGCATGAAGCGCAAATTCAATTACACTAGGTTTAAGTAGTACCACTGTTAGGAATACAAAGATTCCTATAGAAGACTCGGTCACCTAATTGATGTAATAGCATTTTAGTTAGCTCGTAGTTAGTTTATTAGTTAGTTAGATATTAGTTTAGTCTAAGTAACATCGTGGAAGAAGGACGGGTCTTTACCCACTGTATGCCTGATCCACAGCCCGGGTGTGGGCGTTTTTATGTTTCTTTGTAGCTTAGTATAAATACCCCTCTCCACATGTGAAGAGGGTTGGACCTTCATTTCATTTAATCTAACCTTTCTAGTTTTCTCTCATCCTCCCAAGGTTCCCATTTTTCTTTCTTTCTCATCTAATCTACACGCCACATACCACCTAGTACTTCATGTTTGTGACCTGATTATTATCTTACAATTGGTATCAAGAGCCAAGGTTTCATCTTAGGGCCTTGGTGAATCATATTGGGTGTAGTTTTTGTGTTGGTTTGTGTATTAAAGTGTTTTTCTTGAATACATCTTGGTTTGATTTATCTAGTGTTAGTTGACATGTTAGAGGTGTACTTTTATGATCATTAGTGTCAGTGTTACATTATTTCTCAGTTGGTTTTGCCATATCATACGTATTTTTGAAGATTGGATTGAGTTTGGGTCGTTTTTCTTAACTATGGTTACCTCTACTGTTTTATTGCTGGGTTGCGGTTTGCTACTAGCTCCTGTGGTTAGTTTGTCTGCGAGTACTATTTTGGAAATACAAATAATCGCAAGGAAAGTGACAGTTTTGGAATATTGTCAACTGCGATTAGCTCCTGCGGTTTGGTGGTCTGCGGTTGGTATCTGTGGTTAGCTGACTGCGTTTAGCTTCTGCGGTTTAGTGGTCTGCGTTTTAGTTTCTGCGGTTTGCTACTTGCTGTGGTTAGTGAACTGCGTGTAACCCATCTTGTGGTTTGTGTACTCTTCGGTTAGTTGCTCCTTGCGGTTAACACAAATTGTGATTACCTTTCTCTGTGGTTACCTACCTTGCGGTTACCTTCCACTGTGATTTGCTCACCTTGCGCTTAACTCCTACTGCGATTTGTGCATATTGTTGCGACTTTCTCAAATTATTTGGCAATTTACTAAGTGATGAGATCCATGTGATTGGGTAACCATTTTGCAATTCGTGAATTGTTGTAACCTTAGTCGTTTCAATTGATCTAATTGTGATCTGACGTTGTGAGTTAATCCTTACGACTTGACTAATCTCAATTGGATATATTGCAACTTGACTTGTCACAACTTAACACTTGATGCAAACTGTGACTCATCTGGTATCTCTCTATTAGTTTAATCCGCTGAATATATCTTCCGGTTTCTTTTGTTGACTTTAGTAAAATCCCTAGAAAGAATCATTTCTCGGTTTAAGTCACTAAAGCTGTAAAATCCCGTTTGAAGACTTTGAGATGTCGACAGTATCAGATGACATTCAAGCTGCTGGGTCCGACACCCGACCTCCGATGCTAGACAGGACAGATTATGAATCATGGGCACAAAGAATCAGATTGTACT
>LBNU01007359.1:80905-92949 GCA_014162995.1 Artemisia annua
GGTAGTACAAGGACTAGTTCTGCCATTTTCCTTAAATGTTTCCCACATATATATATATATAGTTTTTTTCTCTCTTCTTTCTCTTGCGGTTTAATCACAACCTGTGCATACTCCCTCCAACTATTCTCTAATTTCTCGTACTAATCGCAACGGGGTATATTTGCTTCTATTGTTGTTCTCCTTGGTGGGTTTGATCTCTCTCTGTTTGGTGTTTAATTTATCTTTGTGTCTTATGCTCACTCGTTACGTCATTTTCATCATTTAGGTGGTGGAATTGTTCAAACGAGTCTCGCTTGATTTCTTATCACCAATAGGTTAGATTTTGAATGTTTATAATTGCACCTGTTGGTTCCTAGGTACTTCCATTTTATTGTGACTTGATTTGATTATGAGAAAATACTTATGAAAAGTTGCGAATAGAGTAGTGATAGATATTGGAGTGTTTAGGGGTGTTGCGTTAGGACTAGGACTAAATCATTGTTGCTTTTTATTCCTTTCTTTGTTAGTCTTGTATTTGTTCCACTTAGTTTTAGTAGGATCTGGCATTAGGTGGCTGCCTGTGTGTGGTATGCTTGATTGCGATTAGCACCCATTCTTAATTGCGGTTAGCGTCCATTCTTGATTGCGCTTTTCTCTTAGTTTCATGACTGCGATTAATTTGTATTGCGGTTAACTGTGCTTGCGATTAACTTGCTCTGTGGTTACCATCTATAGCGATTAACTTAGTTTGCATCTAGCCAGTTCTGCGTTTATTTCGTCTTGCAATTAACTCGCCTTGCGGTTACCTCAACTAGCGGGTGGCGTGTCTTGCGGTTAACTCGCTCTGCGGTTAAACTGCCCTGCGGTTAATTCGCCCTGCGGTCACCTGTGATTAACCTGCTTTGCGATTACCTTAACCTGCGGGTGACGTGTATTGCGGTTAACTCTCTCTGTGATTACTCTGAATAGGGTTTGTTCATCCTTGCGTGTTGTGATTCTGCGAGTAGTTTTAGTGCAAGTTATTATTTTTTTCCCTTATATTCGTTTATCTCTGATTGTGGTTTGTCCTATCTTGCGGTTATCTCAGTTTGGCATATTATTTTGTGAGGGTTTATCTCTATTAGTTGCAACCTTGTTTTTCTTGTGATCTCTTGTTCATATCTCATTGAATACATACGTGTGATGCAAAGTGGTTGCCTTATGTCGTTGATCTTTTGTGGTGCATGATATCTTTCATTGACTTACTTGTTAGTTGACTCTGCCTTCTCTATGTGCTCATAAGTGTAAATTATCTAGTCACCTCTACCACGGCTTTCTGATGGATCATATGATTTCATCTTGTAAAGTGATGTCATGGATCCACTTGTAACTAACATGTACAATCCCGTGTGTTTGTTTTCTGTGGTGATTGGTGTTAAGTGCAGATTATATGGCAGAATCCAATATCGAAGGATCATCAGCTCCACCAGTTCGCTCTGACAACGATATTCTTCCATTCAGCAAATGGGTATCTATTGAAAAGAGTAACTGTATTTGAAGGCTGATAAACCTCAGAACCATCCCATATTCCGAATGGCTCTGGATTTACTTAAGCACACTACATTCTGCAGTGCTTTCACTGCATCTTCTTCAATTCCATCCATTTACATACAACAGTTCTGGAATACCATCTGCTATGACAGAACTACCAACACTTACAAATGTCAGCTGGATGAACACTGGGTGAACATCACTAAGGAGACTCTTGGCAGTGCACTTCAAATATTGCCAACTGGTGATAATGTGGAGTACACTTCCCTGCCTAATTCAGCAACCTTACTAAGCTTTGTCAATGAACTTGGGTATCCTACACATGTCTCAACACTATCCACTGTCATCACTCACGACTTGTACCAACCATGGAGAGCCATCGCAAGTCTCATTAACTTATGTCTGACGGGCAAAACCTCTGGCTACGAAAGACTTAGAGCTCCATCTCTACAAATACTCTGGGGTATTGTCAATGGGGAGGATGTCAACTTTGTTGAAAGTGTCTGGGAGGAATTCACTCAGTCCATTCACTCGTTTATTGTAGATAAAGCGAAGCTTGAGGCAAACAAAGATGGAAAGAAGAGATCCTCCAAGCTTCTCATTCCAAGCATTCGATTCACAAAGCTTATTATATTAAGTCTCCAACGATCCCTTAAATTTCACCCAAGAGAAGAATCAGCTCTCCATCATCCCTCTGATGAACATCCAGTAGGATATCTCAAGTATGATGTTAAAGGTACTGGCGAAATAATCTTTGGTATGGATATACCCAATGCTCTACTCACTCGTGATATTCTCACTGCACCGTATTATGNATATTAAGTCTCCAACGATCCCTTAAATTTCACCCAAGAGAAGAATCAGCTCTCCATCATCCCTCTGATGAACATCCAGTAGGATATCTCAAGTATGATGTTAAAGGTACTGGCGAAATAATCTTTGGTATGGATATACCCAATGCTCTACTCACTCGTGATATTCTCACTGCACCGTATTATGGGGAGTACATTAAACTTCTGAAAGCTAGTCGGGATGCATCTGCTAGTGAGCCTTCTCTGTCCACCAAGTCTGAAAGAACTTCATCAAAGAAACGCAAGGGTGTGACTACCTCGGCTGCCTCTTCTGAAGGTACCAAAAGAGTGAAACGCACCTCTGGGAGCAAAAAGCCCAGCTCCAAGAAACCTCCGGCAAAAGAAAATGATCCTGAAGATGCACCGAGCACCATACAAATACCTCTTTCAGAAGCAGAAATGGTTAAAATTACAACTGCTGAAAGTTTGAAGGATGCGTATATGCCACCGGTACCTCCAGTCAGTGGTGTCAGCATCAAAGAACCCGAATTAGACAAAGGTCAACAGCTCCAGCATGTTGAAGGTAAAGGTAAGGATGTCGCTAAGGAAGAACTGGCTGCACATACATTGTTGAAAATCTCATCTCCTGCCTCCAAATCAACAAGTACCAAGTACATCTTCAAAAGACGCTCTCCGTCATCATCATCAACCAAAGTATCCCTTGACAAAACTTTGTCACCCAGTCTGGGGCAACCAGCTAACTCAAGTGGTTCAGAAACTGATACCAGCTCAGCACTCAAAGGTGATAACTCCAACATAGCTACTCAAGATGTCACCAGTAACAAACTTGTGCAGGATAAAGCTGTTGGATCTGAAACACCAATTGACCCACTCCATGACGAGTTTGTATCTACTGCTTATCCCGACGTACAAGGTAATCTCAAACTCAAGACTGATGATCCTAAGCTCTCAGTGGAACCTGACAGCTCTACTGGAACTCTGGCATCATTTAAGAACCTTGACACTTTTGGAGATCAATTCCTAGTTGATAAGCCTGATGATGCTGAAGGTGACAAGTCTGGTGATGAGCGAGAAGAAGTTGTTTTGATGGTTGATGTGCCTATACAGCAAGACATTTCCACCATTCCTACCAAGTCTACACCAACTCCTACTGCCGCAACTGACAACACTGACACCACTCAAGCTGCAGCCACTCAAGAGAAAGTCACTGAATCCATGTTGGATCTGAAACATCAATTGACCCACTCCATGACGAGTTTGTATCTACTGCTTATCCCGACGTACAAGGTAATCTCAATCTCAAGACTGATGATCCTAAGCTCTCAGTGGAACCTGACAGCTCTACTGGAACTCTGGCATCATTTAAGAACCTTGACACTTTTGGAGATCAATTCCTAGTTGATAAGCCTGATGATGCTGAAGGTGACAAGTCTGGTGATGAGCGAGAAGAAGTTGTTTCGATGGTTGATGTGCCTATACAGCAAGACATTTCCACCATTCCTACCAAGTCTACACCAACTCCTACTGCCGCAACTGACAACACTGACACCACTCATGCTGCAGCCACTCAAGAGAAAGTCACTGAATCCGCCACGATCTCAACCCCTTCCACCACTGAGAAGAAACTAGATCTGGATACATTAGCTAGCATCACAGCTGATGTTGTTCAAGATAATCTCACCATTCATGAGAAGTTGGATAAGCATGCTTCAGTGATACACCAAATAGTGAATCTCGATCTGCCTAAAACAATTGCGAATCACGACAGGAGATTATACAAGTTAGAGCATCTAGATCTCGAACAACAAGTATCTGAGGCAATCAATGAACAAGTCGCTGAAGCTGTCAGCATCGCTCTTGAAGCTCCCCTTAGATCCAGATTCAAAGACCTACCCATCAATGACATGAAAGTAATTCTGCAGCACAGCATGTACGAAAAGGGTCAACATACAGGACATGAGGCACATGTCAATTTGTATAAAGCGTTAGATGCCTCTATAAGACAAGATGATGCTGAGGAACTCGCCAGAGACATGGAAATAGAAAGAAAGAGAAAACAGAGGCGTCAGGGTCATCCCAGGCCCCCATCGGGATCACCTCCACAACCTCCTCCACCTCCTCCACCTGCTGGGGCATCTGGTCCGTCAGGCACTCCTTCTCTACCTGGTGGTTCTCAAGCTCATACTAGGCCATCACAACCCACCTCGTCATCAAAGAAGCAACAAACTGACAAATCCTCTAAGTCAGCACCATCCAAACAGGCCAAGCAGCTCAAGTATGCTGCATGGACCTCCATTGACGCTGGCACGACTTCTCTTACATCTCCTGTCAATGATGATAATGTCTTCAATGAAGAATCCTTCATTCCACAGCCTACTGAATCTTCTGATGATGATGAAGATGATGCATCCACGACCCATATCCCACAAAGGCAGTGGTGGAAATCATTCACCCGTAGTGATTCTACTGATCCATCACCTGCTCTACTCACTAAAGAAGATAAAGAGTCGTGGTGGAAACCTGATGATGAGCAGTCGCACTCGCTTGAGCCTAACTGGACTGTTCCTTCTTCTGATATGCCAATTAATGACAACAACTGGGTTAATGCTATCACTACCAGCTTCGTTCCTCCTTCTGAAGACTCTCTACTATCACAAACAGGTGATATGGGGACGTTCATCACATGGTTTTGTTAAAAGCTTGGCTTATCCAAGCTTACTCAGAAGGACCTTGAAGGACCTGCGTTCAACATTGTCAAAGCCTTTCATCAGGATGTAAATCATCTACAATACCAAATGGAAGAATGCCACAAGATGTTTAATGATATTGTGGATGAAGGAATCTTGAAGTATAATTACAGCAATCCCCTTCCTCTGGGCGGCACTCCTGGTCATGTTACAATCCAAGCAGAGTTCTTCTTCAACAAAGATCTTGAATATCTCAGGCTTGGCAGCAGACAATGCAAGTTGGCTTTGTTCATCACCAAAATGAAAGCTGCTCATTATTCAGATATCTGGGTATTTCTCACCGGTGGCTCAAAAAGCAACGCTTTTACATAGATCGATTTCAAGCTCAAAGTGATCGAAAGTCTGTTCGATCACCACTTCAAATCATCAGTGTGGTCAAGGTACAGATACACCCTATCCATGGATATGACTATCTCAAGAGCGTGGTTCTCCGTCGAGCTGATTTCCAAGATTACACCATATCCGAAGGTGACTTCAAACATCTTCGTCCTAATGATTTTGAATATTTGTATCTGCTCCACTTTCAAGGAAAGTTGCACCACCTACCATCTCGTGAGAAGAAGACGCTTGTGTTTGCTGTACTTCATTGGGTCCGGGGTATCGTCATCAGGAAAAGGGTCAAAGACTTCCAGCTTGGCATTGAAAGCTATCAATCTCAGCTCAATTTTACGCGACCTCTTTGGAATGTTACTAGTATGGAACCGGTTGATGATTTTACAATTAAGGAATCTCCACTAGCCGTGATATTTCGTGACAGATACAATGTTCCTATGGTCTTACGGTTCAATGAAATACACAAGTTCAGTGATGGCACTCTACAAATGGTCGAAGAGGCATTGGACTTCAGAGTAAAAGAATACCATGTGTATCTCTATGGATCCAGAAGGTACACCAACCACTGGACAGATCACGATCTGACACTTAACAAGAAATTCCTGGCTGGTATTCGTAAAAGATTGAAGTTGAGACGAATCTTTCGTAGTTTGGAGTGCTATGTGGGTGGCAGAGTTCGAGCTGGTGACTATCGTCTTCTTCAACGCACTGAATGAAATTTCATATGGAGGAGTGGGTTGTTATCTGTTATTTTTATGCTGTGATGTTCTGTATTTTGTACTATATGAACTTTGTGACCGACTCTTTCTCATATCCTTATAGTTCCTATAGTTCTTGTACATTATGACTAGTAGTATAAAGTTTTAGTTACTACATAAATTAAAATATATATATATATATATATATATATATACACTACATAAATTAAAAATCTGAAATATCATAAAAAATCCAAAAAAATATTCTTCTCTCGACATGTCTCTAGTGTAATCAATATTATGTACGTTTCTAGAAATGTCATTCAATAATGACACGGATTCTTACATATGCTTGAGCAAGAGTTTTTCGGTTTCAAATAAAGTGTTCTAAAACATGTCGTTTCTCAAAACATTCTTAACAAAAAAAATGGCTTGTGGTCATTTCAGGCTACAACCCGGACTTCAAAATTATGGCTTGCTATTACTTCAGATAGCAACCCGTGTTTCAAAATGAGGAAAACACGTCGCCAAGAAGACGGTTGTTCCTAGCAAAGGGTGCTGTTCATCCGAGCGTGAATTACTTTACATTCATGCACCCTCGATCTAATGTACGCTTCAGTGCATTATTTCTTGATAAAGAAGAGAAATCTTCTTTTTATCACCAAATACTTTCCCTTCTATGATTTTTCCGGAAAGTATTTGTGCAAACCTTGGTGGTACCATGATATTTTGCTTGTAAATCAAATTGAATCTAAGTTTTGATAAAATTTTTCACTCAATCAATGACCTTAATATTTTATGAAAATATTTCAGTCTTAACATCTGTCATTGATTGAGGAGGAGAGTGATTTCTCAAAATTTTATGTATCGTCAAAACTCTCCACACTTTGTACAAAAAGCTTGCAATAATACAATTTGTGATGGTTATGTGTCAGAATGGAAATATTTTCAAAGAGTTTTCGTTAAAACTTCAAACCTTTTGTAAACTCATCAAATCTGACACATAACAACCTCCCTCACAGATTGAGGGGGAGCAGAAAAAATTCCTTTTATCAGAATATATTAAAACTACCTGCGTTTCTCTCCCAAACGTTTTCTAACTTATTTAAATCAATTGAGATCCAAAATCTCGAAAGATTTGAATTTTTTGATCGGGGGAGAGAATGTGATTTAAATATGAAATCTGATAATCAAATGTGATCTTTTGGACTCAATAATAGGCTCCCACAATGTGCTAAACTCTTTCGAATATCGATGCACATATTGAGGGGGAGCAAAAGGCGTTTGTGGAAGTAATACCAAAGACCGACCACATATGGACCCAGTGACGCACTGCACCAACCTTCCCAACCACTCAAGTTCTCTTAAAAGAGCTTGTTTCATTCTCACGGGGAACCCTATGCAATGTATCGACCGCTCATTGCGAGCCATGTTGGTACCTAAAACAGAAGACGCCTTCCCAGTCTCCAAGAGCGGATCAAAAAGCACTATTGAGTCTAGAGCCAAGAGATCATCCATGAATCTTGATAGGACACACTTCCAAATATGCTTATTTTTTCACACAATGTGGAAAATAAGATAAAATATTTAGAGTCCTACGCATTATCCTTGTGGTATTGCCAGAACATCCGAGTGATATGAAAATATTCACAATGAAGATGGAAATCCTTCTAGAGCGAACATCTTTCAAGCTCTTGGTAGGTGACATGTGAGATCCATCTTGGATCAATGATCAAGTGACAACTGGAAAGCAACAATGGTGCGATTCAACATTGAATCAAACTTGTTCCAGGATATGGGTTGACGGATACTTTTGCAAAAACCTTTTAGTGTGCTCACAAACTAATTTTCGAGCACATTGATTGTGTACAATATTTCAAACAAAAGTATTTTTGATGGAAATGTGATTCAAAGCTTAAAACTCTCATCGTGTCTCAAAATGTTTATCATATGACACGCGAGTAATTTCTATAAATCAATTTCTCATCAATCCGTGAATATTTATTCACCGATTCACTCTATCGTGCTGTCTGCTTTTAGACGTTCCCGTATGAGAACATGCTAAGTATGAAGATTCCGAAGTGGACTCTTTGGAAAATTCATTATTATAAGCTGGAAATTCATGTGTCAAGGAGAGTCTTCTTTAAAAGAGACTCTACCTGATCGCAGGTCGGTTTTCACAAAACCGGAGGGTAGTCTGTCCTCGCAGAACGAATGACAAAGCCATATTCGTTCTACATCTTTATTGCTAACTGTTTTATTTTAGGGACACATATAAAGATGGCGTTGATGGCTCATATTTTCAAGCTGAATCGGGTCAATCCATACCTCATGCTCACACATCCTCCTCACTATCAATGACGATGGGAGACTTGCTACAACAAATGTTGAGAGACTACCAACAACGTTTCCGCAACTCTGATGAAAAAGTTTCCTAATCCACAACTCTTATGTTAAGTCTCCTGATCCAGTAGGGTGTGAGCATGATGGTCCTTAAGTCACTACATCACATGAAGGCGTTACTACAATGGATGAGCTTGGAGATTTACTGTGGCTGATGATCTCAAAGAAGCTCAAAGATGACTCATCACAAAGGAACTCAAATCACAAGTTCATTGCTTGAAGTACAAAGTGTGCTGAAAAGTGAAGAATCAGAACCTACGAGCTACAAAGACTTAAGAATGATTGAAGATCAAAGAGCTTAATTTCCAAGGTGACCTCGCTTAGGGGGAGATTGTTAGGAATACAAAGATTCCTATAGAAGACTCGGTCACCTAATTGATGTAATAGCATTTTAGTTAGCTCGTAGTTAGTTTATTAGTTTAGTCTAAGTAACATCGTGGAAGAAGGACGTGTCTTTACCCACTGTATGCCTGATCCACAGCCCGGGTGTGGGCGTTTTTATGTTTCTTTGTAGCTTAGTATAAATACCCCTCTCCACATGTGGAGAGGGTTGGACCTTCATTTCATTTAATCAAACCTTTCTAGTTTTCTCTCAGCCTCCCAAGGTTCCCATTTTTCTTTCTTTCTCATCTAACCCACACGCCACATACCACCTAGTACTTCATGTTTGTGACTTGATTATTATCCTACAACCACTTTCATAAGTTATCAAAGAATTAGTAATACTTTTAACTTCTGCATATGTTTCATTAAACTTCAAATCAACATTTTAACAACATATGTTAAAATGCAATCTCAGAGCCAATCTCATACACCCTGAGCAACAATAACTCTTGAGGAGTATACATAAGAAACTCGAGTGAATTCCTCTTGTCATCATCTAGTGATTATAATCTTGAGACCAAGTATATGTAGGATAGGACTATCCAATTCAAACACTTAGGCTTCATATCTTCATTTAGGAAAACATGATGTTTTGGAAGACATTATGCCTAAGAAGTCATGCGTTAAGTTTTCACATTTATTAAAAGGATATTGTATATCATATGCATCACTCTCGTCTTGCGACATAAACTGTTGTGTTACAAGAGATTGCATTACACCTCATTGACTCAATAATCTTCAACAAACATGTACGAGTTCTATCAACTAGCGTATCCCATTCATCTTGTCATACTTGTTTTCATAAGCATGATAACTCTATCCCATGGGATAATCTTATTTGTTGAAAGATGCTATTTTTATCTATTCCCTTTCAAGCATACATCATAACCTAACCTTACTCATAATCTAGTTTAAACCTTATGCACATCCAAGGTTAAAACTACACATCACTAGAGCATACACAAGATCTATTAAAGTTGGTAACTTTACTTAGATTCTTATTTCAAAGAGCTTTCTTAAGAACGTTCTTAACATATTCCATTATCATACACTAACACATCTCTTGATCTTAGAAGATCAAATCACTTGCATATTTCATACTCAAACTCAACATAAAAGATGTCACCCTCTTGATCATTCAACCTTAGATCCCAAACACATAGATTAAAATCTGTTGTCACATATTTGTCAAATTTCCATGTAAAACATGACATCTTCATTATCTTAGTTTTAATAGATATAGTTGAGTCTCATTAAATCATGTATTGGTGAATTATCATCTTTATGTACTTTAATAGACAAAAATAAGAATTCCTATCTAGCATGAAGTAGATGTGATTTTTTCTGTTGTCATATTAAGAATCACTTGCGTTACACATACATGACTTGATTACATAATCTTGACATTATCTTGGTATCTGATATCTACTTGATTAATTGTCAAATGTGTAAACCTTGGAAAGGTTTTACTTGCATGCATATATGTTTCATGCTACTAAATGTTAACATGATATATATGATTTTTTCATTCTTTCTTGATATGATGATTAACGTGTTACTTGTTAAGTCATGATATGTCATTTTAATACATGATGTTTTATATNAAACAAGCTAGAGCTCAACACGCCCGGTCAAGTCAGAATTTTTATCCCTACTCTTACCATTAGGAAAGTCAACATGGTGTCAAAACTTATTCTATTTTTGTATTTTTGAAAATTTTCCTCATTTTTTTGTGTTTTTTCGTTTAAAATTTTTCAAATTTTTCGGAAAAACGGGGTTGCGTGAGTAACGGTAAAAATGCAAGGTAAAAATCGAATCGAAAGATTCACCCCCCCAGACTAAAGTGAAACATTGTCCTCAATGTTTCGAAGGTAAGGGTAACTGATGAGTGTGTAAATACTCATCATTTTTCTATCATCTGAACTGCCAAAACATCCAAAAACACCAAATAATGCATCAAAATAGTGAAAATATTCCAAAAGTGTGTTTTATATGTTCTAGATGCAAAATGTTTGAAAACAAATGAAAAACGAACAAAGTTTGCACAATTGGTAGTTTCAGTCCCTCAACTTTCACAAATTGTCAAAACTAGTCCCTGAATATTTCAAAATATGCAAAATATCATAAAAGGTCCTTGGGGATTCATAAGTTGTCAATACAAACCCTTTGAATATCAAAATCACAAATTTACAACTTTGGTCCCCCAAGTTTGAAAAATGTCAAAAATAGTCCTTGGTGAATTTAAAAAAGTGAAAATAATCAAAAATAAACCTTGCACTATTCATCAATGACAAAATTGGTCCTTGTGGTAAAAATTTGGAAAATTACATGTTTGGTCCCTGAAGTTTCACAAAATGGCAAAACAGGTCCCTGGAGTTTTAAAAAAGTGGAAAAGTCAATATTGGTCCTTGTACTATTCATCATATGGCAAGTTCTACCCTTGTGAGTACTTTGGAAAAATCACAAAATCAGTCCCTCAAAATTCCAGAAATTACATCTTTGGTCCTTGTGGAATTTACAAACCAAACGGATCCTTACTTCATAAATCCAATCCAAAAACAAAACACAAACACAACCCAAAACACCCCTTGGCCTGTTTTTCTTTTTCTTTCCCTTGGCCCAAACCCCACAAGCCCAAAAACCCAACCCAGTGTTTAAAAATTATAACCCCCCTTCCCCCTCTCCTTCCCCGTTCACACCACCACCACTCCACTTGCCCTGCAACCATCACCTCACACCCACCATCTCCATCACATCCCACCGCCCAAATCCACTTCACCTAACCCACTACCCCCCACAATAAATGCTGCCACCCCCCTCTTGCAATTAAAAACAAAAAATGGTTACAAAACCATTTTGGCGCCAAAAACTCAATCAAGGGCTAGGATCAATCTCAGAGCATCCAATGGTCAAGAATTCACTCAGAGACTTCCAAGAACCCTAAATGGTGCCTATAAAAGGGAAGAGATGGAGCAATGAAGAAGTAGTAGTCATTTAGTTATAGAATAGTGTCGAATTAGTGCAATTGTAATATTTAGTAAGTAAATTTAAACTTTCAAAAGCTTTGTAACTGTTCTTAATTAATGATCTTTTGAAAAAAATCCCAAGATTCAGTAAATCCTGTTTCCAATTTTCAATCTAAATCGTTTAGCTCTAAT
>LBNU01007359.1:114689-168354 GCA_014162995.1 Artemisia annua
TTTTTTACGTTTTCGTCTGTTTTTTTACGTATTCATCCATTTTTTTAACGTTTTTTACGTTTTCGACATTTTTTACTTTTATGTCAGTTTTTTTAGGTTTTCATCCGTTTTTTTACGTTTTCGTCTGTTCTTTACGTTTTGACCTTTTTTACATTTTCGTCGTTTTTTTTTGTTTTTGTCTGTTTTTTTACATTTTCGTCCGTTTTCATATGATTTTGAAAGTTTGTACGTTTTTTACGTTATTGTACGTTTTCTTACGTAAGAAAACATAAGAAGAAGGTCGAAAACGTAAAAAAAACAGACGAAAACGTAATTAAATACGAAAATGTGAAAAAGATATAAGAAAAAGTAAAAATCGATTGAAAACGTAAAAAAACAGACGAAAACGTAAAAAAAAAAAAAAAAAAAAAAAAAAAAAAAAAAAAAAAAAAAAAAAAAAAAAAAAAAAAAAAAAAAAAAAAAAAAAAAAAAAAAAAAAAAAAAAAAAAAAAAAAAAAAAAAAAAAAAAAAAAAAAAAAAAAAAAAAAAAAAAAAAAAAAAAAAAAAAAAAAAAAAAAAAAAAAAAAAAAAAAAAAAAAAAAAAAAAAAAAAAAAAAAAAAAAAAAAAAAAAAAAAAAAATAAAAAACGAAAAAAAATGGACAAAAAGGGAAAAAAGAAAAAAAAACGGGCGAAAACGTAAAAAAAGGACGAAAACGTAAAAAACGGACGAAAACGCAAAAAAAATGGACGAAAACGTAAAAAAATGGGAGAAAACGTAAAAAAAATAGACGAAAACGTAAAAAAGGGCGAAAACGTAAAAAACGGACGAAAACTAAAAAAAAAATGGGAGTAAACGTAAAAAATAAGACGAAAACGTAAAAAACTGTCGAAAACGTAAAAAAACAAATGAAAACGTATAAAAACGGATATTGAGAAAGAGATGTAAGGTTTGTGAAAGAAGAGGCAAGAAGTGAAAGAAGAGGTAAGAAGTGAAAGATAATGTCTGAAATTTAGAAGAGGAAAGAAGTGAAAAGAAGCACTTATGTCTGCAAAAAAACAAACAAAAACCTCTGCCCTCCTGCAGACAAAAGAAGTGAAAAGAGGAAAAAAGTGCTTATTGTTAAAAAACAAACGACACCTTAATCTTAGGTTAATCCCCACCATTAGATTAAAATAGATGGATGGTGGGGATTTGTCCTTTGGTATGCACCAAAATAAGAGTATGCATTTGAATTTTTCTCCAAAAATAATTTTGTAGAAAGGCAAAAGCTCTCAACTGTCGAGACTTAAACTACAACGTCAAAGTTGATGAATTCACTCGCATATAGCTATGCTAAGTACAACTAATCAACCTTATATTTATCATAAATAAAAAAATGTGTCCTGTAAACTTGTTGTATGCTAGTAATATTCGGATTGAACTAGCTAGAGACTTACCAAAGTCTTGTTTGATAATTGTAATGTCAACCATGAAGTTGTTAGAGAAATATAAAGAATTATGAATAGAGCGATTAGCCACTAATCCATGTTAGATTATATAATTTTAAATGTGTAGATCATGTTACATTCTTAAGCAACTTGCTTTAATCTTTCATGTGGAGAGTTGACCTGCCAAAGCATTTGATCCATTTAAAGTTGATCATAGCGTTAAGCTTAGATCACTTCATTCTTAGTAGCCATTTTCGAGTTTCGAATGGCTTCTATAAACCCATTTTTTAGTCCAAACTCCGGTGAGAAACCATGGGTGGATCAGATCAGCAAAACCTTAAACACACAACTTGCAGTTACTAATATACCTCCCGTTTCCATATTTGAAATTCCAAAAAATCTGAAAGCGGAAAAGCTAGAAGCATATGTCCCTCAACGTATAGGGCTTGGGCCGAATCATCATTTTCAGCCCGAGCTCTATCAGAAGATGGAGCAGAACAAGCTCACTGCAGTAAAAAGAGTACTGCAGCCTCGTCACATTCATGACTGTCAACACGTAATAGTAGAAAAAGTAAAAGAGATCATCCCTGTTGTTTGTGCATGCTATGATATGTACCTTGAAGCCGATGCTGATACTTTGGCATGGTTATTTGCTATCGACGGTATGTTCTTGCTTGATCAACTTGATGCTTATTCAGATCATAACTTTGCAATAGAAGCAAAAGATTTGATCATGTTAGAGAACCAGATTCCACTTTTCGTGTTGGAAGAAATTCAAAAGGCACTAATAGGCGAAAATGCTCAGGAAAATTACTTGGTTTCCAAGTTCAATTTTTTCTGCAAGTCCCATTCACCTTTTATACTATCGAATGAGAAAAGTGATATCAATCAAGTTAATCATCTACTTGATTATATGTATCATTCCATTGTGAACAATGAAGTGTCAAACACAAGAAAAGTCAACTTCACAGACAATGGAAGCGATGGAAGTGATCCATCTGAAAAAGACGCGAATCTAGAGTTACTTGAAGCTGTTATTAAACTTGCAAGCATGATACCGGGGGCTCAACCATTTTTAAAAATAATTGAAATCATAAAGCAAAAGTTTCTTGAAGGCACCAAGAAGAAAGAAACAGTTAAAGAGATCGAGGTGCCTTCAGTTTCAGAACTTCACGAAATTTCAAGAGTGAAGTTTCGTTTGTCACCAGGAAATGAAGGCATCAGAAACATAAGCTTTATCAATGAAAAAGAGAGGTTTTGTTATCTGCCTCTTATCACTCTTAATGCTTCCTCAGAGGTCATACTAAGAAACTTAGTGGCTTACGAGAATCTAATGGCAAAGAATAGTTTTACACCGGGGTTTGGTCTTGAACTCACTGAATATGTGGATTTCATGTGTGGGATCATAGACGCTGTTAAGGATGTGAGGTTGCTACGCGCGGAAAAAATCATAGAAGGCGACTTAGGTGATGAAGAGATTGTCAAAATGTTTAACGGGATAAGTAGATGTCATGGGAAAATGAATGTGGAATCAGAGTTGTGGAAGACAGTGGATCAACTGAACAAGGTTTATGAAAGCTCGCCGAGGGTTTGGGTCAAAAGGTTGGCTGAGAATCAACTTCGTGCTTCGGCTAAGATCATAACTTTCCTCATTAGCATTTCAAGCGTACTTATCTTGATTCGTGAGGCGTATATGAAGGCCTATGGTTTGAATCCACCACACATGATGTTGGTTCATTTCATACAAACCAAATTAAGCCAATTTTTTCATTGATGCAAAGGATGTGCATTTGCCTACACATAACCTATATCATCCCAGTTTAATTTCTATTACAAATAAAATTGGATCCAAGTATTTAAGTTCATATAAAGAAAATGAATAACTTGTCAAGTGTATCAATATTCAGGTTCAACTAGATGGAACTAAAAGCCATAGCAAACCGAGTTTATGTTTTCAGATATTCATTTGATTGATTGTATTCAGGTCAGTGAGTGTATAAGGCAAACCAAATTCTGAAACTAAGTTATACACTTAAACATCAATTGTGCGTAATCATTGAACATTTCGACTAATTTACCACATGCATAGCCAAGCAAGTAACACCATAACAAAATGCATTCTAACATCAGGTTTTACATAATACCTCCAAAACACAATCCAGTTGTGAGGTAGAAACAATTTTCTTAGATATCCGCCAAATGGTTTAACTTACAATATAATAATATGATAATACATAGTCTAAAGAATCAAGAGCACGCTTAGTAGATGCCCAAGTTTAGAACAAGGCTTGCTGATGTGTCAAAACGCCTTTTTAACTTTGAATCACACCAGAGACTGAACCATGAAATGCTAATCTCTCCCTTGCATCTGAACCATCATATGTTGAGCCTGCATATGACAAGTTTCACATAACCATTGAAATCAGTATTTGATTAGGCAAAACACACACACGTTTAGATGGGTACTATTTTGTTCGTACAGGTACTAGCACACAAAACACATAAATAACGCTTACCTGTTGGTTCCCATAATCCAAACCCTGCAGATATGAACCTTGATGAGCAAGCTGTAAAAAAAGCCGGAAGATAGTTTTTGAAATTCAGCACATTCAAGATAGGTACATATACTTTACACACAATAATAATGATAATCTTTAACCCATATATATATGATAATGGTGTCAATTTGTGTTTTATGTTACTGATAAATGGTACAGAGGATTTACACAAAACAAAGTTTAGCTATAAAAAAAATGTTTGAAGAAAAAGGTCAAGCTCTTTATAATACCAAGAGCAAATATCGCACGTTTGTTTAATAAATAAGCAAATTGCAATACTCACGTGTTCACGATAATCAGGTTGTGCCCCATCTTTCCTAGCCGATCCTTCATGACCTTTTCCAGATCCCTTGGTGTCACCCTGCAAGTGGGACCGTGTTACCAATTATGCAAGAAAATTATAATAATAAAAGAAAGATAAAAGTATGAGAAGAAATAATTTCACTAACCTCCATCTGCAACAGAGATCCGATCACGGCAATAAAAAACACCCATCAAAATATCAGTAAATGTTTGTAAGACTAACGGGTAAGACATGAAATCCCAAGATAAAAATGATACATGAAAGCTACCTCTCTGTATCTACTCAAGTATAACTTGAGTGGTTCGATATAATCTTCGAACCCGAGGGTGGCCATTGCCCATAGAAGATCATCACCATTGATAGTTTTCCTCTTTTCCCTTTGACACTTGTCACTTGCCCTACACATATAACACCAAGAGACCGGTTAAAATCAGTTTTTCATTTAAATATAAATACCGGGAATAATCGAATATGCAACTTTTTTCACATTAGCGTCACAATAGCATAATGTTTTATCAATAACTTTCTGATTATCATTCTTCGAAGAGCCCAAATTCCACTCACATAACTTCACCACTCAGGCGTGGTTTTCTGGTCTTTTTAGGTGTGTTAAGTTAGGTTCAAATGGGTGTTGGGATATGCAATTTATAAGTGAATACAGCAACTTGAAGGATCAGATTCAAATCATATAAAAAGTTATTAAAGGAACGCATGAAATTTGGCATTTGTTTCAGTTCCCTTAGACACTTATCCATATCTGATTATTTTGACCCTAAGAAGGGCGTTGAATTTTGGAAGTAATTATCCGATTATTACAATTTTCAAGTCACGTACTCACGTATAATCAGTTTAAGACTAGCTGCAACAAAACTGAAAATGATTCTGATTATATAACTAGAGTTAAATTACATGTAAATTCTCAAATAATCAGAATTTGCCATCACTCAAACGATAGTTGATCTTTTAAAACCTGATTTGTTACAGTTGACTGTCTAACTCTAATAAATTCATATCACAAGATCGCCCTCATATTGCAACACAAAACAACCCCTAAATAATCATAAACTCGCATTACCTTACCAAATCAGCTTAACAACACATCCAAATTCCAAACACCCCAACTTATAAAACAAAAACACAACTTCATCAAGGAACTAAATCCAAACACAAGCAATGAAAACAGATGTTAAGAAGTGCATACGTACTCGCTAGTGACAAAGCTGATGAACTCAGACACGCACTCTTGAACAGTCTCCTTAGCATCCTTAGCCATTTTGCCATTAGCTGGTAACGCCTTCTTCATGATCCGACTGATATTCGCAATTGGCAAGAATCTGTCCTGTTCTCGAACATTTGAAGACCTCGGGCTCAAGTCCCCACCACTCTCATGACTGCCACCACCTGGACTCGCCGGACCCTCCGCCATTCAAAACCCTAAACTCTGAATTATAAACAAACCGATAGTAAATATCTAAACTTCATAACAAACCCAAGAACAGAACATACCTACATGAGATCAAATCAGATATAGACCAACCCTTAAATCTATATTACAAAATCAAACCTATACAACGAAACCCCCAATAATTCAGATACATTACATATACATACACATATAGAATGAAAGTATGCACGCAAGTGTTGTATACAAACTAAGGTCATAACAGTAAATTAACAATAACCCATATCATAAAATTCAAATATTTTATCAAACCCATGAACGAAACACCATAAAAAACCCCTAACAGAAGATCAAATCAGAAAAAAGGTACTATAATGTGCATCATTAAAGAACCCAAAACCCTAAATCACGGAATCAAAACAAACCAAAAATAAGAATCAAAACATTACAGCGAACCCATCAACCAAAAACCCTCAAAAACCCCTATACCTTATATACATTACAAAAACATACAGAATTAATATGTGTGCAAATTGAGGTCATACGGTAAATTTAACAACAATATCCATCCTCAAAATCAAACCCCTTAACAAAATACTAACAAAATCCCTAACACGACATCAAATCAGATAAATGTATGTTTAAGTACATATATATATACACCGAGGCGAAAACAAGAGGGGGGCAGGGTGGGCACGTGCCCCCTAGCTAAAAAAAATTGTAGTATAATTTTTTTTAAATATCCGTCTAGTGTTGTAATTTGCCCCCCTAACAAACCGGTTTCTAAAACTTATCAAAGTTTGCCCCCTCGACCATAACTTTCTGGCTCGGCCCCGAGTCTTTGACCGAGAAGTAAGCCTAACCAAAATTTCCTCACTCCTCAGTCCTCACCCTTTACCTAGGCCACCCCCAAATAAATATCTACCACTCAATAACCAAAACCCTAAACCCTAAACCCTAAATCACAAAATCAAAACAACCCCATAACCAAAATCAAAACACATCACCAAAACCCCCTCAAGAACCCTAGTAATTCAAAGATAATCAAATCACACATACATATGAGCAAATTAACAAAGACCCAATATAAAAAATCCAATCTTTTTCCACAAACAAAGCTCAAATCAGATAAAGACAGCATATATATGTGCATCATAAAAAACCCTAAAATCCTAAAGCAAAATTAAAGGAAACCCATAAGAAAAAACCCCAAAAAAGATGGGATTTTGTGGGTTGAAAATGAAGGGTAAAGTGTAAAAGAAGAAGGGAGGGGGTGTGTGGAAGGAAGGTGTACCAATTTGTAGTAGTAATAAAAGGCGCGAGAAAGAGAGGAGAGATCGGACGCTGGAGAACGAAGGAAGGAGAAACGAGAGACGATTGAGATGTACTTCTATCTACTATCAAACTTTCTTGTTTTTTATTCCACCTTACGAGACAGCATGGCCCGTGCGATGCACGGGCTTTGTTCGCCGTAAAGAATCATTGGTTTTGTAAGGGTTATGTGTATTTGGTTTTTATGCTTAGTTTTGATTAGGGATACTCGACTGAAAATGATGTTCATTTAACAAACTTTTTCTAAATACAATTCTGTGAAGAAAAAGGTATCAAATACATGAGTGACTTTCATCATCGTAATGCCACAAAAGCCGGAAAACACCAGAGCTCTTCTTAAACCCACAATTTTTTTGTTCATTTTAAACAGTTAATCACACGTCATTATAATTTTTTTTTTCCGCAGTCATTTTTTTTTTTCAAGCTTACCATATAGGAGACTTGAAAGGGTTTTGTCATTGTTGAGTTTCATCAAAGCATGACATAAGAGAAATGGTAACTTGCAAGGGTTTGGTGATTGTTTAGTTTTATCAATTTGGAGACTTCCCCTCATGTGAATATTTATGTATCATCAGTTAGAAACAAAGATCATTTTATACTTCATATTAACAACTTCTTGTATCTATACATATGTTTTGACCACTCTGCCGTGTATGACTTTTATGTAGTACTTCTTAATTCTTATAGCAATAAAGATTAGCCTTTGAAAAAAAAGTGGAAACTATCAGCCATCCTAAGGGTAAGTCACCTTAGCACCATTTTTCAAGCCCCTTGGCCATCACTTTTGACAAAATTTTACTAACAACGTACACCAACCCTATTATTTTCATAGTAGCCCATGCCCGATACCTTAGGGTGCGTTTGGTTCGCAGAATGTTTTTGACAGAATTGTAATCTTTGGAAGGAATTGTAATTNCCGTGCGATGCACGGGCTTTGTTCGCCGTAAAGAATCATTGGTTTTGTAAGGGTTATGTGTATTTGGTTTTTATGCTTAGTTTTGATTAGGGATACTCGACTGAAAATGATGTTCATTTAACAAACTTTTTCTAAATACAATTCTGTGAAGAAAAAGGTATCAAATACATGAGTGACTTTCATCATCGTAATGCCACAAAAGCCGGAAAACACCAGAGCTCTTCTTAAACCCACAATTTTTTTGTTCATTTTAAACAGTTAATCACACGTCATTATAATTTTTTTTTTCCGCAGTCATTTTTTTTTTTCAAGCTTACCATATAGGAGACTTGAAAGGGTTTTGTCATTGTTGAGTTTCATCAAAGCATGACATAAGAGAAATGGTAACTTGCAAGGGTTTGGTGATTGTTTAGTTTTATCAATTTGGAGACTTCCCCTCATGTGAATATTTATGTATCATCAGTTAGAAACAAAGATCATTTTATACTTCATATTAACAACTTCTTGTATCTATACATATGTTTTGACCACTCTGCCGTGTATGACTTTTATGTAGTACTTCTTAATTCTTATAGCAATAAAGATTAGCCTTTGAAAAAAAAGTGGAAACTATCAGCCATCCTAAGGGTAAGTCACCTTAGCACCATTTTTCAAGCCCCTTGGCCATCACTTTTGACAAAATTTTACTAACAACGTACACCAACCCTATTATTTTCATAGTAGCCCATGCCCGATACCTTAGGGTGCGTTTGGTTCGCAGAATGTTTTTGACAGAATTGTAATCTTTGGAAGGAATTGTAATTTGAATGAATTGTAATTCAAAGAATTGGAATGTGTTGTAATTGTAATCTATTTGAATTGTAATTGATGAAATCTGTCATTGTGTTTGGTTAACTCGCAACGTAATGTAATTCAGAAAATAATAATAATAATAATAATAATAATAATAATAATAATAATAATAATAATAATAATAATAATAATAATAATAATAATATTTATTAAATAATAAATCATTTAATATTATTATTAAATAATATAATAATAATAATAATAATATTAATAATAATAAAATATTATTAATAATAAAAGTAATAATAATAATAAATAATAAATTAAAATAATAATAATAAATAATAAATTAAAATAATAATAATAATAAAATATTAATTTATTAATAAAATATTAATAATAATAAAATAATAATATTATTATTTATTAAATAATAAATCATTTAATATTAATTATTAAATAATATAATAATAATAATAAAATATTATTAATAATAAAAGTAATATAATAATAATAATAATAATAAATAATAAAATAAAATAATAATAATAATTAATTAATAATATTTATTTATTAAATAATAAATCATTTAATATTATTTATTAAATAATATAATATTAATAATATTAATAATAATAAAATATTATTAATATTAAAAGTAATATAATAATAATAATAATAATAATAATAATAATAATAATAATAATAATAATAATAATAATAATAATAATAATAATAATAATAATAATAATAATAATAATAATAATAATAATTTTTATATAAATACTGATACTTTGAATTATAAAAATACTGAATTACAACGTAATTCAAAACTTTCCATCCAACTTGCTATGTAATCTGAATTACCTCCCTTGATGTAATTGGAAAGATTGAATTACAATTACATTACAAACCAAACGGCCTACGTAATGTAATTTGAATTACAATTACATCCGTTATGTAAACCAAACGCACTACGTAATGTAATCAAATTACAATTACATCAAATTACGTCCAATTACAACGAACCAAACGGGGCCTTAGAGTTCTACCTTTATGTTTGTTGGAATTTTTTATTCATTACTATATACTACTACTTCATATAAAGGTGAACTTATTATTTATGCCTTTACAAAAGGTACACATTTGAAAATTGATTAAGAAGTCGTGTATCGTACAAAACAAAGAATATAAGATTTTTAACAATTTTTTTTCTGTCAAACTTTAGTTTCATATACTAATCTTAATAAAATATGTTAGGTTTTTATCCTTTCTTATTAGAAATGTTAGCGTCTATAGCTTGTCTTTAAATCTTTATTATTGTAAAGAGACTTCTTATATTGTGTCTTTCGTATTTGAACTTACATGTATCGTCTGTCCCAATTATTACCTAAATTACTCACTGATAATATGAGGCACGATCAAAAGCTATATACTTGTCCAATTGAGTATGTGTATTTTCAAGAAATAATATACTGTAACGTATTACTTATCAAATTAAGATAGTGAAGAATGATTAAACAAACCATGAGATACTATATATAATAATTTCTTATCATCAGTTCATTTGGTTTACTGAAGTTCCATGACTCACCCACACAAACCATGATGATCTGTATCCGTAGGCAAACCTGTTCTTTGTTTCAGATTTAGCACCTTTAATGTGAGCCTTCATAAAGGTTTGCCCTTCAAAAATAAACATAAACACAAAGTTTTAAGAAAGAGATAGCAGGTTCTTTCTAAAAAACATTTAGCACAATTTGAAATAAGTTTCTTTACATATTTAGAAGTACAAAGTAAGTTCACAGGCAATTATACAAAACCATCTTTATTGTACTCGTCGTCCAAAGCATGTGTCATTCATGACTATCACCTTCCAGATCAAATCCATAGCAGCCAAATTCATAAATTACTCATATTCTAAAATCCAAAAGATGCTTTAAACAGTAGTTCAAAACGAAATAAGTTCTAAGTTGTAAAGAAGAAACAACTCAAAGTTCTAAGATATCGAAATTCCTAGGATAAGATGGTTAACCTACAAATAGAATATCCTAGATGTTTGTAGCTAAACAAAATTTACAAAAAGGAACTCATCCCCATCACTACACAAATCCAAGCTAAATAATAATGTCCATAAATTTAGAAGCTACACACATTTTTTTCTCCCTATTATCATCTTTTGTTCTTCTGAAGATGCATCATGTATCACCACCATTGCTACACAAATCCAATCTCATGTAAGTGAATGACCTGCACATGAGAAATAAAAGTTGATCATACCAACATGCAATATAAGCAAAACTGGAAACCAAATCTTTCATTCAAAAGATTTGATCATACCAACATGCTATAGAGCTAAAGATTAAATCTTCTTGTACCTGTGCTGGTAATGCAGCAGATAGTGTAAAACGTACAGTAAGTTGGTCCTTTATTATGCAGCAAACTTGCAAACCCGTTGTGCATGACAACAGAAACAACTCAGGACTTTTGCTCTCATGATGTTATTTATACTCCAATGATGGTGGTTGAAAGGTTTGTGTATTTATTTGAAGGCAAATGAAAGGAGCTAGGAATTGAAGTGTCTTAAAGCCATGCTTAATGAATGAGGCTGTACATATGCATAATCTCGTTTTTTTAGAGAAAACCTTAAAGACATGGGACATAAATGAGGCTTTATATATAAAAGCAAATTAATGCTTCATAAAAATAAGTAAGGCTTTAGACATTTCAGCTTGAAAACTCTTAAAAGCTTCAAAATAAGCTCCGGATGTACTAAATTCATTAGCTTAAACTATATATTTGAGTTTCTTAGCTTGTGACATTAATGCTCACATTCAATAGGGGGAACTCATTCTTTATATATATATAGATATTATACTACTGCTATTATTTGTGTCACTATATACAAAATTACTAATCCCCAGTCCCAAAATATAACTTCATTTTGGAATTTTCAAAGTATTTGTTTTTCGACTTTAACCTTAATTATTTTTTTTATGTTATATAAGTATACCGATGAAAATACATTTAAAACACAAACCCATTTATATATTTTGTTTCAAGTATTATATAACACGAAAAATAATAATTAAAGTCAAAGTTGGAAGAAAAAGACTTTGAAAAATAAAAAAGAACTTATATTTTGGGACGGAGGGAGTATATTTTTTTAATTTTTATTTCTTTTTTTTAATGTAATGTAATTTTATTTCTTTTTTTTTAATGTAATGTAATGTAATGTAATGTAATGTAATGTTACGATATGCATATTTTGATGTGTTGTCATACAAGAAGAACTTACACGTGTTACTATTTTCAACATGACAACACATCAAATATGCATATTGGAATATTTTATGGAAGTTTTTTGCATTTAATGATATTTTTTATAATTCACGTACTAACATAATACTTAGATAAAAATTCGTTATTATTTTGTGACCTAAACCATTATTATTATCCACCTAAGTTTTCTCTATCAGAAAATGGTATTATGATGTTTAGTAGTAATAAAATAATGAACTTGTGTTATGAGAGGCATCCAATAAGAAAGAAAAAAAATTGAAAAGAATAAGATAAATTTTTAGCCACACATTTCAAATAATAGTAAAAGTTTTAAAAGGAGATGATCTATATTTATAAGTGCATCTAAAATATATGATTGTGGTTTTTTCACACTCGTCTCATTTAAAATTTTCTTTTCATTTGTTAAGTCATAGTTAATTGAGCCGCAAAAAAATCTATATTATATCACTTCTCGCAACGGAAGTAATTATATCTACAAAACTAACATCCCAAAGAAAGTTTTCATGAGATTTAAAAGCTATTTTAGCAACAAGATGAGCCGTTAAGTTACATTCACGTTTAACCCATGAAAAAAAATAGCAAGTTGGTATTCCCATATTCCAATGTTTGTCACACTAGCAATTTCAAACATCAGACAATTAGTTTGTATAAGCAATTTCAAACATCCACAAAAGTGTTCATATTGAATACACTATTCTCTTACATTTATTGTCTTTCTTTCATAATATTAGAAACACTAATAAATGTATAACACTTTATTCAACCATTCTTTCAAGACCAAAAGATTGTGTGTGCCCTTTTCTGGAAATAATAATTAACTTGTGTGTAATAGAGGAACATTTCCCCCAAAAGGAGAAATGGTTTGAAACTTTGAATGCTCAAAATGAAATGCTCAAACTGTTGATTAATAAACAAATTTGATACAAAAATATTACTGTATGTTTTGTCAACTAATTTTAAATGTTGGTCCATAAGAGCTTTAAATTTACACCCAACTACCTACAATTACAGAAGCTTACAAATGACCAAAAAGTTAAACCTTCAAGAATAAACAAAAACACACCACCATTCTAATACTAAACCCAACTTCCAAAAACCTCACACCGAATAACACGAAAATGACAAAAATATATATAAAACAGAACCATGTTATCTTGGACCAGGTCGTGCAAAGGACTCATCAATCTTTATAATTTAGTTAATGTGCTTCATATACTCCGACTTCTTTGAGACACGGTGCACATTGGAACAAGACCAACAATTGTTCTATATGTTCTTTTGAGTTATTAATGTTAAAAAGAACCAACTGACTTAGCTCAGTTGGCCACCTGAGTTCCTTCTGGAGCTTGGGGAGGGGTTTTACTTGGGTTCAAGTCTCGCAAGTGGCAAGAATCCGGATTTTCCTCTTAGTGCGAAGCCGTGAGTTCTAGGGGTTTCCCTTCGCGGGTCTCTCCTAGTGGTTCGGGTCCCGGGGCCTGCCCGTTTGGATGGTTTAACTCGGGAGTCAGATTTCAAGTGTGGTGCTGTTCTAAAAAAAATAAATAAATAAAAATAATAAAAAAATAAATTAATGTTAAAAGAGGGTTTGGTTGATTGTATAACATGTCAAAATAGGTGATAATAGGTATAAAGAAAAAAAGATAAAAATAAGATTAGGCAACAAATATTGGACTCATTACATGGTCTCATAGCCCATTTACAAAAAATTATAACAGCAAAAAAAATTACAAATCGTTGAGATTAAAAGCATTTAATATTTCACCCATTTTTTATAATTTAAATATCTCTTAAACCGTTAATCGTTAAGCGAAAATAATTATACCATCGCGATGAGCATTTAATTATCTTTCTATAGATACGCATTGTGATATACTTTCGACAAAAAAAAATTTCGTTTTTTTCACATTTTTTTTCGTGGCCGAAAAAATCATATGTGATATATCATATATGATATTACATATCACATATGATATATCATATATGATATTACATATCATATATGATATGTAATATCATAATGATATATCATATATGATATTTAATATCATATATGATATATCATATGTGATTTTTTCGGCCACGAAAAAAAACGTGAAAAAAACGAAAAAAAAATTATCGAAAGTATATCACAATGCATATCTTTCTAAATGCTCGTCGTAACGGTATATCTTTTTTCGCTTAACGATTAACGGTTTGAAAGATATTAATATTTGAAAAAAAAATGATGAAAGTGGGTTTTTAAATTTGTTAGGATTAATCTCATCCATTAGATCAAATAAAGATGGAGGGAAGATGGAAGGTGCTGATTAGTCACTTGGTATATAAAAAAAGTTTGATAATCAAATGATCTTAAATCTAATAGATATACAATACATTAGAAAAAAATAAACAATAAAGAATAAAAAAGAATAATCATCCCACACAAAAAATTAGACAGAAATACATAAAATTTCGTCACTAAAAAAACGCATATATCAAAACCAATAAGCTCCAATACTCCACCATAACAAAAATAATTTTGTAGAAAGGCAAAAGCTCTCAACTGTCGAGACTTAAACTACAACGTCAAAGTTGATGAATTCACTCGCATATAGCTATGCTAAAAAGTACAACTAATCAACCTTATATTTATCATAAATAAAAAAATGTGTCCTGTAAACTTGTTGTATGCTAGTAATATTCGGATTGAACTAGCTAGAGACTTACCAAAGTCTTGTTTGATAATTGTAATGTCAACCATGAAGTTGTTAGAGAAATATAAAGAATTATGAATAGCGCGATTAGCCACTAATCCATGTTAGATTATATAATTTTAAATGTGTAGATCATGTTACATTCTTAAGCAACTTGCTTTAATCTTTCATGTGGAGAGTTGACCTGCCAAAGCATTTGATCCATTTAAAGTTGATCATAGTGTTAAGCTTAGATCACTTCATTCTTAGTAGCCATTTTCGAGTTTCGAATGGCTTCTATAAACCCATTTTTTAGTCCAAACTCCGGTGAGAAACCATGGGTGGATCAGATCAGCAAAACCTTAAACACACAACTTGCAGTTACTAATATACCTCCCGTTTCCATATTTGAAATTCCAAAAAATCTGAAAGCCGAAAAGCTAGAAGCATATGTCCCTCAACGTATAGGGCTTGGGCCGAATCATCATTTTCAGCCCGAGCTCTATCAGAAGATGGAGCAGAACAAGCTCACTGCAGTAAAAAGAGTACTGCAGCCTCGTCACATTCATGACTGTCAACACGTAATAGTAGAAAAAGTAAAAGAGATCATCCCTGTCGTTTGTGCATGCTATGATATGTACCTTGAAGCCGATGCTGATACTTTGGCATGGTTATTTGCTATCGACGGTATGTTCTTGCTTGATCAACTTGATGCTTATTCAGATCATAACTTTGCAATAGAAGCAAAAGATTTGATCATGTTAGAGAACCAGATTCCACTTTTCGTGTTGGAAGAAATTCAAAAGGCACTAATAGGCGAAAATGCTCAGGAAAATTACTTGGTTTCCAAGTTCAATTTTTTCTGCAAGTCCCATTCACCTTTTATACTATCGAATGAGAAAAGTGATATCAATCAAGTTAATCATCTACTTGATTATATGTATCATTCCATTGTGAACAATGAAGTGTCAAACACAAGAAAAGTCAACTTCACAGACAATGGAAGCGATGGAAGTGATCCATCTGAAAAAGACGCGAATCTAGAGTTACTTGAAGCTGTTATTAAACTTGCAAGCATGATACCGGGGGCTCAACCATTTTTAAAAATAATTGAAATCATAAAGCAAAAGTTTCTTGAAGGCACCAAGAAGAAAGAAACAGTTAAAGAGATCGAGGTGCCTTCAGTTTCAGAACTTCACGAAATTTCAAGAGTGAAGTTTCGTTTGTCACCAGGAAATGAAGGCATCAGAAACATAAGCTTTATCAATGAAAAAGAGAGGTTTTGTTATCTGCCTCTTATCACTCTTAATGCTTCCTCAGAGGTCATACTAAGAAACTTAGTGGCTTACGAGAATCTAATGGCAAAGAATAGTTTTACACCGGGGTTTGGTCTTGAACTCACTGAATATGTGGATTTCATGTGTGGGATCATAGACGCTGTTAAGGATGTGAGGTTGCTACGCGCGGAAAAAATCATAGAAGGCGACTTAGGTGATGAAGAGATTGTCAAAATGTTTAACGGGATAAGTAGATGTCATGGGAAAATGAATGTGGAATCAGAGTTGTGGAAGACAGTGGATCAACTGAACAAGGTTTATGAAAGCTCGCCGAGGGTTTGGGTCAAAAGGTTGGCTGAGAATCAACTTCGTGCTTCGGCTAAGATCATAACTTTCCTCATTAGCATTTCAAGCGTACTTATCTTGATTCGTGAGGTGTATATGAAGGCCTATGGTTTGAATCCACCACACATGATGTTGGTTCATTTCATACAAACCAAATTAAGCCAATTTTTTCATTGATGCAAAGGATGTGCATTTGCCTACACATAACCTATATCATCCCAGTTTAATTTCTATTACAAATAAAGTTGGATCCAAGCATTTAAGTTCATATAAAGAAAATGAATAACTTGTCAAGTGTATCAATATTCAGGTTCAACTAGATGGAACTAAAAGCTATAGCAAACCGAGTTTATGTTTTCAGATATTCATTTGATTGATTGTATTCAGGTCAGTGAGTGTATAAGGCAAACCAAATTCTGAAACTAAGTTATACACTTAAACATCAATTGTGCGTAATCATTGAACATTTCGACTAATTTACCACATGTATAGCCAAGCAAGTAACACCATAACAAAATGCATTCTAACATCAGGTTTTACATAATACCTCCAAAACACAATCCAGTTGTGAGGTCGAAACAATTTTCTTAGATATCCGCCAAATGGTTTAACTTACAATATAATAATATGATAATACATAGTCTAAAGAATCAAGAGCACGCTTAGTAGATGCCCAAGTTTAGAACAAGGCTTGCTGATGTGTCAAAACGCCTTTTTAACTTTGAATCACACCAGAGACCGAACCATGAAATGCTAATCTCTCCCTTGCATCTGAACCATCATATGTTGAGCCTGCATATGACAAGTTTCACATAACCATTGAAATCAGTATTTGATTATGCAAAACACACACACGTCTATATGGGTACTATTTTGTCCGTACAAGTACTAGCACACAAAACACATAAATAACGCTTACCTGTTGGTTCCCATAATCCAAACCCTGCAGATATGAACCTTGATGAGCAAGCTGTAAAAAAAGCCGGAAGATAGTTTTTGAAATTCAGTACATTCAACATAGATAAATATACTTTACACACAATAAACTAATACAGATGACAATCTTTAACCCATTTATGTGATAATGGTGTCAGTTTGTGTTGTATCTTACTGATAAATGGTACAGAGGATTTACACCAAACAACGTTTTAGCTATAAAAAAAATGTTTGAAGAAAAATGTCAAGCTCTTTATAATACTAAGAGCAAATATCGCACGTTTGTTTAATAAATAAGCAAATTGTAATACTCACGTGTTCACGATAGTCAGGTTGCGCCCCATCTTTCCTAGCCGATCCTTCATGACCTTTTACAGATCCCTTGGTGTCACCCTGCAAGTGGGACCGTGTTACCAATTATGCAAGAAAAATATAATAATAAAAGAACGATAAAAGTATGAGAAGAATAACTTCACTAACCTCCATCTGCAACATAGATCCGATCACAGCAATAAAAAACACACGTCAAAATATCAGTAAATGTTTGTAAAATTAACGTGTAATACATGAAATCCCAAGATAAACATGATACATGAAAGCTACCTCTCTGTATCTACTCAAGTATAGCTTGAGTGGTTCGATATAATCCTCAAACCCGAGGGTGGCCATTGCCCATAGAAGATCATCACCGTTGATAGTTTTCCTCTTTTCCCTTTGACACTTGTCACTCGCCCTACACATACAACACCAAGAGACCGGTTAAAAACTTAAAATCATTTTTTCATTTATATACAAATATTAGGAATATGTAACTTTTCTCACATTAGCGTCACAATAGCATGATGTTTTATCAATAACTTCCTGATTATCATTCTACGAAGAGCCCAAATCCCACCCACATAACTTCACCACTCAGGTGGTTTTTCTGGTCTTTTTAGAAAATGGTGTGTTAAGTTAGGTTCAAAAGGGTGTTTTGGATATGCAATTTAAAAGTGAACACAGCAATTTGAAGAATCAGATTCAAAATGGTTATAAAAATTTATTGAAGTAACACAGGTAATTTGACATTTGTTTCAGTTCCCTTTGCACACTTATCCATACGTGATTACTTTGACCCTAAAAAGGGCATTGCATTTTGGAAGTAATTATCTGATTATTACAATTTTCAAGTCAAGTATAATCAGTTTAAGACTAGCTGCAACAAAACTGAAAGTGATTCTGATTATATAACTAGAGTTAATTTGCATGTAAATTCTCAAATAATCAGAATTTGCCATCACTCAAACGATAGTTGATCTTTTAAAGCCTGATTTGTTACCGCTGACTGTCTAATTCTAATAATTTCATATCAAAAAATCGCCTTCATATTGCAACACAAAACAACCCCTAAATAATCATAAACTCGCATTACCTTACCAAAACAATTATCAGCTTAACAACAGATCCAAACACCCCAATTTATAAACTACAACTTCATCAAGTAACTAAATCCAAACACAAGCAATCAAAACAGATGTTAAGAAATGCATACGTACTCGCTGGTGACAAAGCTGATGAACTCAGACACGCACTCTTGAACAGTTTCCTTAGCATCCTTAGCCATTTTGCCATTAGCTGGTAACGCCTTCTTCATGATCCGACTGATATTCGCAATTGGCAAGAATCTGTCCTGTTCTCGAACATTTGAAGACCTCGGGCTCAAGTCCCCACCACTCTCATGACTGCCACCACCTGGACTCGCCGGACCCTCCGCCATTCAAAAACCCTAAACTCTGGATTATAAACAAACCAATAGTAAATATCTAAACTTCATAACAAACCCAACAACAGAACATACCTACATGAGATCAATTCAGATATAGACTAAAACTCTTGAATCTATATTACAAAATCAAACCTTTACAACGAAACCCCCAATAATTCAGATACATTACATATACATAGACATATAGAATAAAAGTATGTACGCAAGTGTTGTATACAAACTAAGGTCATAGCAGTAAATTGACAATAACCCATCATAGAACTCAAATCTTTTATCAAACCAATGAACGTGCATCATTCAAAGACCCAAAACCCTAAATCACAAAATCAAAACAAACCGAAAAGGCGAAAATAAAAAATCGAAACATTACAGCAAACCCGTAAACCAAATACCCTCAAAAACCCCTATACCTTATATACATTACGAAAACATACAGAATTAGCATGTGTATGCAAATTGAGGTCATACGGAAAATTTAACAACAAAATCCATCCTCAAAATCAAACCACTTAACAAACCGATAAACAAAACACCCACACCCCTAACACGACATCAAATCAGATAAATGTATGTTTAATTACTATATATGGTTGTTTGGCAACGGGCTTTTGAGGGCTTATAGGAGCTTGAGCTTTTAAAATAAGTCAGCTTATAAAATAAGCCTTGTTTGTCACACAGGCTTATGGAGGCTTTTATAAGCCATAAGCCTCCATAAGCCCAAGCCCATTGAAAGGGGCTTATAAAGGCTTATAGCTAGTCAAATTACTTAAATACCCTTCAAAATATAATGGATTATCATGCAAAAGCCGGAAATATATATGAACTTAATTTGATGTGTTTATATGCGATTTTACATTAATAAGCTTCAGTTCCAACTAATTCGCCAAACAGTTTTACAAAAATGTAAGCTCCAGCCCCAGCCCCAGCCCCAGCCCCAGCCCCAGCCCATTGAACTTAATAAATATACATGAACTTAATTTGATGTATTTCCCTTGGCCACCCCCAAATAAACATCTACCACTCAATAACCAAAACCCTAAACCCTAAATCACAAAATCAAAACAACCCCATAACCAAAATCAAAACCCATCACCAAAACCCCCTCAAGAACCCTAGTAATTCAAAGATAATCAAATCACACATACATATGAGCAAATTAACAAAGACCCAATATAAAAAATTCAATCTTTTTCCACAAACCAAGCTCAAATCAGATAAAGATAGCAGTTATATGTGCATCATAAAAAACCCTAAAATCCTAAAGCAAAACATAAGAAAAAAAACCCAAAAAGATGGGATTTTGTGGGTTGAAAATGAAGGGTAAAGTGTAAAAGAAGAAGGGAGGGGGTGTGTGGAAGGAAGGTGTACCAATTTGTAGTAAGTAATAAAGGCGCGAGAAAGAGAGGAGAGATCGGACGCTGGAGAACGAAGGAAGGAGAAACGAGAGACGATTGAGATGTACTTCTATCAAACTTTCTAGTTTTTTATTCCACCTTATTTGGGTGGGTCTTTATATACAAAACTACTATTTAATGTTTAAGTTTATTTATTTATTTATTTATTTTTCTTTTTTTAGTGTAATGTAATTTTTTATACTACAGTATATTATTACGATAAATAACAATGAATTTTTAGTAAAGTCTTGTTTTGATACATTGATTATAAGAAGTATCATTAAATGTCTTTTATAAAATGTTTTATTGCGCATATTTTGATAGTTGTCATACGAGAAAAAAATTGACAGGTGTCACTATTTTTAACATGACAACATATCAAAATGTGCATATTAGAATATTTTATGAAAGTTTTTTTTGCAATTAATGATATTTTTTATAATTCACGTAATAAGACAGTACTTTGATAAAAATTCGTTACTCCATATTATTTTGTGACCTAAATCATTATTATCAGGGACGGAGCCAGGATATTGTGTTAAGGGGGGCCGTAAATAATTTGTATAGTAAGATAAAACTCATAGACCAATTACTTTACCGGTTCAATGGTTCAACCAACCCGATAAATCTTAAACACAAATGAGTTGAAATTACATCTAGGTATTTGAGTTACGGTGTATGATCTTAAAACATCAACAAAATACTAGCATGATGTCAAATTAACAAGTATCAAGCTTTTGCTAATTTTATATACATTATCTATTGAGCAAAAGAAAACATCGAAACTAAAATTAAGAATGAACAAGTAGAAACAAACAATAAAAAATGATTTCCCTTTCCCAAAGCCATCTTACAAAAAGCAGTGAAAATACTATTACTCACATAAAACATGCTTTTATATAATAAAAAATGTATGTTTAATTACACATATATGGTTGTTTGGCAACAGGCTTTTGAGGGCTTATAGGGGCTTGAGCTTTTAAAATAAGTATAAAATAAGCCTTGTTTGTCACACGGGCTTATGGAGGCTTTTATATGCCATGAGCCTCCATAAGCCCAAGCCGGGCTTACAACTAGTCAAATTACTTAAATACCCTTTAAAATATTATGGATTATCATGCAAAAGCCGGAAATATATATGAACTTAATTTGATGTATTTTTATGTGATTTTACATTAATAAGCTTCAGCTGCAACTAATTCGCCAAACAGTTTTACAAAAATATAAGCTTCGGCCATCAACTTATAATATAAGCTTCAGCCCCAGCCCCAGCCCCAGCCCATTGCGCCAAACATACATACAAACAAACCGAATGTAAAACGGGTAAACAAACGAGGTTTTACCCACTGAGGGCGAGTCTTTGACTGAGATGTAAACGGCCTAATTCCCAAATAAACATCTACCACTAAATAACCAAAACCCTAAACCCTAAATCACAAAATCAAAACAACCCCATAACCAAAATCAAACCCATCACCAAAACCCCCTCAAGAACCCTAGTAATTAACAGATAATCAAATCACACATACATATGAGCAAATTAACAAAGACCCATCATAAAAATTCAATCTTTTTCCACAAACCAAGCTCAAATCAGATAAAGACAGCAGTTACATGTGCATCATAAAAAACCCTAAAATCCTAAAGCAAAATTAAAGGAAACCCATAAGGAAAAACCCCAAAAAGATGGCATTTTGTGGGTTGAAAATGAAGGGTAAAGTGTAAAAGAAGAAGGGAGGGGGTGTGTGGAAGGAAGGTGTACCAATTTGTAGTAAGTAATAAAGGCGCGAGAAAGAGAGGAGAGATCGGACGCTGGAGAACGAAGGAAGGAGAAACGAGAGACGATTGAGATGTACTTCTATCTACTATCAAACTTTCTAGTTTTTTATTCCACCTTATTTGGGTGGGTCTTTATATACAAAACTACTATTTAATGTTTAAGTAATTTTTTTTTTTTTTTTTTTTTTTTTTTTTTTTTTTTTTTTTTTTTTTTTTTTTAACGGCAATTGTGGCTGCATGGCCCATAGCCCAGAAGGCGTAGCAAGCTCACACAACCAGGTTAGGTCCAGCTCATAAGGCAATGACACCCTTAATTGTGGCTACATGACCCATAGCCCAGAAGGCGTAGCAAGCTCACACAACCAGGTTGGGTCTAGCCCATAAGGCAATGACACCCTTCCCTTTACACACACGGGAGGAAACCTCTATCGCCCTAGACAAGTTTCGAACTTGAGACCTTGCCTGGCTAGAAGGGTAAAACCTCCATACCGCTAGACCAGAGGCCCTTTGATTTATTTAGTGTAATGTAATTTTATATACTATATTATTACGATAAATAACAATGAATTTTTAGTAAAGTCTTGTTTTGATACATCGATTATAAGAAGTATCATTAAATGTAAAGAACTTTTATAAAATGTTTTAATGTGCATATTTTGATATAGAAGAAAAAACTGACAGGTGTCATTACTTTTAACGTGACAACATATCAAAATGTGTATATTAGAACATTTTATGGCAGTTTGTTGCATTTAACGATATTTTTTATTTTTTGGTTTATCAAGATGGAACATTGATAGGATAATACGATGAATGGCTTTGGTAGTAAGTTTTTTTTATAGATTAGCTCCAATGAGTATTGCAAAGGATCTGTCTTTGCTTTACTATTGCAGTTTGTAACTCCTTTTGTGATTATATATAAATTCTCCTTTCAAAAAAAAAAAGATGGAACATTGATAAAATTTCGTTGTTATTTTGTGACCTACACACTTATTATTATTCGTCTAAGTTTTTATTATTAGAAAATGGTATTATTATGTTTAACAACAAAATAATGAAATATAATTATCATGTTTGTTAAGTCATAGTTAATTGAGCTTATAAACTCGTGTGCATACGAGGTTTTTTGCGTATTCTTAACAATTTTTTTTATCAAGTCATACCACAACGCAAAGGTAGAACATCAAAGAAACTTCATTAACCTTATCATAAACCTTGCTTTCGTTAAACTAAATAAGAATATGGGATTGCATGAATTGGTTCGTGTTTCGTTGTTAAAGTTAAGATCATTTAGTTTTAAAAGTTATCAATAATAGTAAGTCTTTTGTTTAATTTAAAGTACATAGGTTACCCTTTACGCTTATAAAATTATAAAAAAAAAAGAAAAAAAAAAATTGTTAGATTTTATAAACTTATAACATATCTTTGCAACTTGAGAGAAGAAGAAGGGAAAAAAAAAATAAATAAATAAAAATAAAAACTTTAGCATTAACTTGTTTTTAGAATTTTGGAGTAAATCATCTCTATTCATTTTTTTTTTTCTTTCATATTTTTTATCCCGTTCTTACTTTCAATCTGGATCCGTATTTCAATCTTAATATCGTAACTAAAAAAAAATGAAAAAGTCCAATTTAGTTGATAGATCTAAGGTACATTCATACATTTAAACACGTATTATTAGCACATACTTTGCATTAGACAAACTAGCCACATTGCTAAATCATCCCCTCAAAGTTTTGTTGGCACTTTGCAAATAGGTTCCTTGCATGAGTGAGGATGTTATATTTGGACATACGAGATTGGATTTTTGTTTAATGATTAACTATCATGTACTCCGTAAATGACAATATCAAATTGACTCATTGTACTAACAAAGAATCAAATAATTACGGAGTAGTTTTTTTTTCTTTTTGAACACAAGAAGGGCCGAACCCGCAAATAAAGCTATATTATATCACTTCTCGCAACGGAGGTAATCATATCTGAAAAACTAACATCCCAAAGGAAGTTTTCATGAGATATAAAAGCTATTTTAGCAATAAAATAAGCCGCTAAGTTACATTCACGCTTAACACATGAGAAAGAAATAGCAAGCTGGAATGCCCATATTCCAATATTTGTCACACTAGCAATTTCAAACATCAGATAACTAGTTTGTATAAGCAATTTCAAACATCCACAAAAGTGTTCGTATTGAATACACTATTCTCTTACATTTAATGTCTTTCTTTCATGATTTTAGAAACACTAATAAATGTATAACACTTTATTAGTTTATTCAACCATTCAAGTATTCAACCATTCTTTCAAGACCAAAAGGTTGTGTGTGCCCTTATCTGGAAATAATAATTAAATTGTGTGTTATAGAGGAACATAAAAGGAGAAAATGGTTTGAATGCTCAAAATGAAATGCTCAAACTGTTGATTAATAAACAAATTTGATACAAAAATATTACTGTATGTTTTGTCAACTAATTTTAAATGTTGGTCCATAAGAGCTTTAAATTTACACCCAACTACCTACAATTACAGAGGCTTACAAATGACCAAAAAGTTAAACCTTCAAGAATAAACAAAAACACACCACCATTCTAATACTAAACCCAACTTCCAAAAACCTCACACCGAATAACACGAAAATGACAAAAATATATATAAAACAGAACCATGTTATCTTGGACCAGGTCGTGCAAAGGACTCATCAATTGATAAATCTTGATCATTGGCACCTAGATCAAGAGATCCCATTTGCAACATCGAATGCCTTGACATTTCATCAGAACTATGTTCTCGTGCAGCTGCCACCACTCCCCTCTCTATTGAGATTGCATCTTGTATTTCCTTGATGACTTCAGACATTGTAGGTCTCATGTTCCCGTGCGGTTGCACACACATCAAAGCCTTCTCGGCTATCTTCCACATTGATTGGATGTCGTATTCGTTACCAAGAGCCGGATCAATGATTCCTTGTATGTCACCATTCTCTATATGCATCTTGGCCTGTCGTCAAATCATTACAATCAGTAATAGGGGTGGCAAAATAGGTGGTTCTAGTAACATGTAAATATGATACAAGGTGAAAGTAAATTTTCAGAGTATGTTGAAACGGGTTGGAACACCTTTTGCTGTTTTAAAAAAATATATAAATAATGCGTTAAATTTAGTTAAAAAATAATACTCCATAATTTTTTAATTAAAGCAACTTACGAAGCTTATATGCATTTGAACAGACCTAGAATGATTTTCAACCCGTTTGACTATTTCCTTTTTAGTTAAATACTTTAGCTTAACCCTGTTGACCCATTAGAGATAAATACAACCCAAGTTGATCCACTGTAAGTACATGGATAAAAACTGCTGCCTTTAAGGTAATAGGTTATCAGGATGCGTTGATGGGATAACCAAACTAGACTTACCCATTGAACGATGTTCCGGCAGTTGACACCAAAGCTTACATTTGAAATTGCTTCTTGGCCGGATATAAGTTCAAGAAGTATGACCCCGAAACTATAGATGTCACTTTTGTCTGTTAAACGGTTTGAAATATAGTACCTACAATACAGAAGAACTATGAGAATTTATAAACTTAATAGCATAAAGGAAAAAGTTACTCAGGATCAAGATATCATTATTAGATCTTAACAGAAAATTGTGGTACGATATTAATAGGACATCCCAAAGTTGAAGCTATGAAATTTTTTAATGATGCTTGACAGAAGAACTTACTCAGGATCAAGATATCCAAGTGTACCACGAACGATGCTTGACACGTGTGAAGTGCCATCAACTGCAAGCTTTGAGAGGCCAAAATCCGAAACTTTAGCCCTCATATTTTTATCAAGAAGAATGTTGCTTGTTTTCAAATCTCGATGGATGATGGAAGGGACACAGCCTGTATGAAGGTACTCAATCCCTAAAACAAGTTTAGAAAAAGACCAAATTAGCCATGTAACCAGAAAGAACTCTTGAAATTTAGACATAAAGATTAGGTGTCAAAACAAAAACTTGAACTTCAGACAAAGATTCATTATCACAACAAAAAATCTAATTTCGAGATAAATATTTGTTAAAAAAAACAAAAAACCTTATTTTTAGACTTTTAGACATAAAGGCTCGTTAACAAACTTGAAACTTGCAACTTGAAATTTAGACATAAAGGTTCGGTGGCACAGCAAAAAAGTCGAAATATAGACAAAAGATCTGTTATCCAACAAAAAACCTGAAAGTTTAGTTTAGAGTTTAGACCTAGAGATTCAGTATCAGAAAGTAACTTCATTAAGACATAAGACTCGTTATCACAACAAAAGACTTGAAATCTAGACATGTAGATTTATTTTTAACAACGCAAACCTTTTGCGGACTCTTCAGCAACCTCGAGTCGCTTGAGCCATTTAATCCCTCGTTCCCTGGCTAAAGGACCTATGAATGTCATAAAGATTCATTATCACAACAAAAAAAACTCGAAATTATGTGTCGGATCAAGAACACCGAGTGTAAACAAGACCTAACCGTAAAGATGTTCTTTGAGTGTTCCATTATGCATAAACTCGTAAACAAGAATATCCTTCCCTTCTTCTTGGCAAAACCCTAAAAACTGTACCAAGTTTCTATGATGGATTCGTGAAAGAAGAGTAACCTTGATCAACATAAAAGGAATACAATTAGAATGATAAGTACAACTCGCTTTATTAAGTAAACGAAAATGACGAATTATATTGATATAAAATTACCTCATTTGCGAACTCTTTCTTGCCCTGATAAACATTACTATTTTCAAGTAGTTTGACAGCAATTTCCTTTCCATCATGTAATTTTCCATAGTAAACGGTTCCAAATCCTCCCGACCCAACTTTCTTCTCAAAATTCTTTGTGGCACTTCGTAGTTCAGATAATGTGAAGCTTTGAGCAGCTTCGTTGGCTGCATTGTTCATAACAGGCATCGCATTTTTGGGCTCTGCCAGAATAAACATAAAAGCCAACAGATCAAATCATTAGAAAACGTAAAGGCAACGATGCATGCAAGACTATACATACGGGGTGTTTGTATTTGCATCCAAAATTGATCATTTAAATTTGCATATTATCAGCATAAAATTTTTGGTTAAGTAAATCTAGCATCTCAAATAATCAGTTTTGGATCTCATACTAGCTTTGCAACAAAATGATTATGAAAGGGTAAATAAATTACCTAACCACCTATCTTTTCACAGCTGATCTGAGAGGCTTTAACTCGCATCTCACACAATCTCAATATATATATATATATATATATATATATATATATATATATATATATATATATATATATATATATATATATATATATATATATATATATATATATATATATATATATATATATATATATTTTCACAGGAATGTCCTTTATGGTCGTTTGATTTACTTGTATTTGAAATGATCATAGTTTGTTATACACTCAACAACTACCCATTATCTGATTATTACAACAAAAGCACACCGAAACACTATCATGTACATTCATTTTATTTGGTGATAGTTATTATATTCTGATTGGTGCTTCATTTGTTGCACCATGTGGCATGATAAGGTATCAATACGTGTTGCATGAGCTTATTACCTGTTTTGGGATATTTCTTCCGTTGGCGAAGGAGTAAGCATGAGGTTATGAACCCTAGAAACAGGGCAGCAGCCCCGACCCCTAGTCCAATAAATATGTTTCGGTTGCGCCTCCCTCCGCTACTTCCGCTCCTAAGATTGGTGTTCCCCGTGTAGCTAAAAATATAAAAATACACGACACCATATAAGTTCATCTTCTTCAAAAGTCACAATGTGAGGAAAAGCACAAAGCAGCATGCATAAACTAGACTTAATTTTTTTTGTAAAAGTTATAAGAGCAATAAAGAAATACTCACTTTGAGACTAAATTCTTGTTCAGAAGACTGGATGGCACTTCACCGGTTAACATATTATTTTGTAAATACCTGCATACGGCAGATTCATAATGAAAACCAACTTGAGGTTATCATACACAGTATCCGGTTTTATTCTATACCCATAAGGCCATAACAAACAGAACAGGTGGCCGATTGATATATTAAACAACAAAAATAATACATAACAATTTTTTAAAATTTCAGATTTTCCACTATTCTTGAGCTTTTATCATTTTTTTTATATACTTGTTTGGCAGGTAAGGGGCATTATATCTAGATTGCGTTCAATCAATCGAACAACAAATTACTTTTCACCTAAAGTGTGTTTGTCACTGAGCCTTTTATTAGAACCTATCTAGTGTGCTTCCGTCATATATCAGTATACTTTCTCAAGGCAAAGTTGATTTTGCAATGTCAAAAGGGATAAGATTTACAAAAAGGTGACAAAAACTGTATTCTTAATTTCTTATAAATAAGAAGAGGATGACATACTGACATCAAGCTATATAAAGATAGTACTAAACTAGGAAATATTCCATACTAACAAACGATATCTGAAACCAATCTTGATCTCGATTCTAATATGTCCTATGTTAACTTTTCAGAGAAAAAAGTCTACTATTTTTCTTTATTCGATCTACCCCTGAACATCATTACCCTAGATTTATGTATGCATTTGTATGTATCAATACAGAAAACTATATAAGTACATTTTTCGGACAATTGGAGTAGAATATACTTACAGTTGGCTCAAATTGGGTAGATCCCCTAACGAGGAGGGTATGTCACCACTCAACTGATTGTTCTCAAGATGTCTGCATATTCAAAACTAATGGCTTAAATTACCAAAAATAATACATAACAAGGCATAAGGATGACAAAAATAGAACATATATTACATGATCTTCAAATTTGGAAATCCCGAAAAATCAGGAATTGGACCCGTTAGTGCATTCCCATCAAGCCACCTACAATTAGAAACATGTAAAGATATTATGGTCATACTTCCGTTTACAAAATTGTTAAAGAAAGGCGTAGATTGTGACTTACAACTGTTCTAAGCCGTTCAACTTGGTCAAATCAGAAGGAATGCTTCCAGTCAAGTTCTTGCCTGACAATTTTCTGCATAAAATGGGTACAAAATTCAGTCAGTACGCTAAGATAATCTTCAACTACAGTATTTTTTAAGCAGATAAGCATTTAGAATAAGCCATCCCAAACATCTCCTAANGTCTTCAACTACAGTATTTTTTAAGCAGATAAGCATTTAGAATAAGCCATCCCAAACATCCCCTAAGACCAAGATAAAGAGAGTTAAAATACGGTACATTGAGATAATCTTTGGTTCACGATCCAAATTACACTCCAACCAAGACCATGCAACTGGCAAACACGGATCACCACCTTCTTGAGCCCAATCCAGCAACTTATAACCGGATACTAAATTCGCAGCCACCTCACCTATCAATCAAACAAACCCATATAAAGAATCACATTTCACAAATAAATCACAAAACTTTAATCAAAAAGCTTATAGCTTTACTTACCATCTAAAGACCCATCACTTATTTTTAAGTATTTACTAATCTCAATTGCATTAACAAGAGGCCCCTCACTAGAATCAGACGTCTTCCCAAACTTAAACGACAAAACAAACGGAAGTGTTATGTTTGGATATCCCGGTTCATATAAACGGTGTGTCCCCTGAGCATTTTCTTGAATGTTAACAACTGCTTTACTAACTTCTGGGTCCCCGGGAAGTACTAACCGGAACTTTCTAGTCTTTGTGGGACCTAAGTCTTCGATTTCCGCAAAGTAAGTATAAGCCCAACCAGGTCCCGGAAATCCATCTAAGTTCATTCTATAAGTCAAATTACCATTTCGTCCAACAACAGCCGTTTGCATAACTTTTTGAGGTGGTTGCTCATCTTTCCCAATATCGATTGGTAAATCCGTCGATACCCGATCAGTCCCCGCAGCAACATCAACGAGATAATTTGCTTTTTTCACTAAATCCGATTCCCATATTCTATCAAAAGGATCATCCGGGAACCTAACTGGATCTTCATTTTCTGCCCCGAAGTTGATTCTTACAGAAACACTAAGAAAGAATTGGTTTTCAAAAGGTGTCAGATATATTGACCCATTAAATGGCCGGAGCTCAAGAGTGGAAATAAACGGTTGCCCAGTTGTTGCATTTGATAAACAAATACTAACGGTTTCACTTGAAGCCAAAAAGATAAGTTCTTGAGACTCGATGGTGTTAGCATCTGAAATGACGATTGTAGCCCAACGAGTGGGTCCCATTGAGATATCAAATTTTGGATATACATTGTTGTTATCAAAATTACCATATAAGAATGTTGCTCTTATAAGGTACCTAGTCCTAGTCTTAATACCGAATGTGTAACAATATTTTCTGTTATCTGCAGGGAAGTATCTGACAGTCTGATATTGCTGCCTTGTTTCATTTGTGACAGATATATTGCTGGTGATCCCGTAAATGATTTGATTATCGGGTGTCCAGTTAAGGCCAAGCTCGTCTGTAAAATTGCTTTGACCACCACAGTCGAGACTCACAAAACCTGTTTTTGCATGATCAAATTTGTCAGCAAAATGTCAACTTAAACTCTTTACATGAAATTGCAATAACGAATTACTTTGGGTCAAACAAAGGAGTTGTCATAAAAAATGAGATAAGTGTAAAATTACTCAACTATCCTTAACTAAAAGCATTTTGTTATTTGACTATGTTTCTTCAATTTGCAATAATCTATTAACAAAATCACATCCAACAACCCCTTAACATATAATATTATTTAATATAGCAAATTGTTGAACATATGTTACTAGAGATAAGCACACTAGGATCTGTCTCTATATCGTTCTAACTGTATTTGCAAACCGAGTAACCAAACAAGGGCTTAATCGATGTTATGACAAGATGTACGCCTATAAAACGAAACAACTAGTAACCAAAAGCATATACCTACCCACAAACATAAACTTACCTTAATCTACTAATGAAAACTACAACTAATTTCCACGTAAAGAAGACATAATAACTTAAGGTAATCAGGGCATAAATTTCACCACCACCAAGGTAGCCTAGTGATCAGGCGTCCTGATGTCCTCACAAAAGGTTCCGGGTTCGAATCTTACTAGGTAAACATTTTGGGGGTGGCCAAGGAAATGGTTCGGAAACTGTCACGGACTCACGGGGATAGCCGCTTAGGCCACCTACATCTGAGTCATATGTTTGCCCTCCCCACTAACCAAGAAAATTTTAGACCCAAAACTTTCTTTATATCATATCCCACTACCTTACCTCAAATATCACAATTCTCATAACTAAATTTACCAACTTCAAGACAAACCCACATCCAAAATCACCCAAAAAACATAACCCAAAAACCATTCAGTTCATCAAACCCAAAAAAACAAAAAATCAAAACTTTCAAGAACCCAATAAAAAAAAACCAACAAAATCCACTAAAACTCATACTAAAAACTAAACAATCAGCCAAATTCCAAGAAAACAAGAACCCACAAACCATAAACAACATGCATAAACATCAACACAAAAAAGGTACAAAATTTACAAAAAAAATCAAACCTGGAATTTGAGCAGTGGTGATATCCAAATTGACAGCAACAACAACAGCAGTAAAAAATAGTAAAAAACATACACTATTAAACCCCATCTGGGTTCTTTCAATTCTGGCTAAAAAAGTATAATACAAGATTAAAACCACATAAAAAGACTATAAAAGTATATGCTTTATTGTACACAATGTTGTATATAACATAGCTTCTTTTTTTTGTATAGGGTTTTATTTAATAGTGTGAATGTATAAATATGAAGAATGATTATGGTTTTTTGGTTTTGATAGTGATGAAAAAAGTGAAAGTGAAGAAGGGATGGGAAGAGGTCACTTGCTGCACACTGAGAAAGGTATACTAATGTGGGCCCACAAACAAGGAGACCATGTGGCTCCTACTTATAAAGGTTGTACTTATAAGGTTATGGACTTATGTCTTGTTGTTACTTTTACGGTTCTACCTACGAATGAGGGATACGATTGATTAAAGGAAGAATTGGGTTGGTAATTTGTGTCGTGTTTAGTTGGTAGGTTAGTGTAAACTGTAAAAGATGACTAGGTTGGGTTTAACTCGGCCTAAAATTAATAATTTATCTACTTCAAACTTGGGACTAGTAAATTAATAACATCGATAAAATTAATAGTCTATCACTCTATCTAGTTCTAAGTTGAGATCAGTACAAATTTAGACCCCAATTAATAAAATAATAAGATAATAATTTTTGTCATCCAAAAAATAATTTTTGTGAAACCCCAGTGTATATATATCAGTCCCAACTAAACTATAAATTAATCTTTTATATAATAAAACAAAACCCCAAGTGGGGACTTTTTCATTTCAAAAAAACTAAACCATACCTTATTTAGTAATAATATTATTTAGAAAAAAAGATTATTTTCTTATTAGATAATATTTTATATTTATCCATAACACAAGTAGAAGATAAATACAAAAAATATAGATAAGATGCAATTAACAATAGGATTAAAATTTTTAAATAATTATCTTTAATAATAAAAAACTATAATTAAACATCATAAATCAAACAAAAAAAAGATTAAATTATTTGTTTTTTAATAAATAAAAATATATGATTCAAAAAATTTAAAAAAAAACCCCGCGCGTGCGCGGGCATTATAACTAGTAATTACTAAAAAATTTCACAATTTTTTCAATGTCTTGAATCTAATAACATTCATTAATTTTTCAATGCCTTGAATTCATAAATTATAAATTGAAAGTTGTTTTTCTAATTTATTTTTCATCTCTAACTAGTATATTAGATTTAAATATTTAAAAATCATACGTAAAATCTCTTTAAATTAATAAACTATTAATTTATCGATATAATAATATCTCGCTAAATTAATAAAATATTACATTCCCAGCCTTGTTAATTTATATACGTGTTACTGTAATTTGATTGTTTAAACAAATTAAACGAGTTAACAAGTTAATGAATTGTGAGTGACATGCTTAGATTTTATATTTAACTTTTTTTTAAAAGGCAAGTGACATCGGTTAGGTTGTAAACATGTTATACATCGGTTGTGAAAGAGCATGTTAAATTTTTAGGTTGTAAACGTGTTATACATCGGTTGTGAAAGAGCATGTTAAATTTAATTCTTATGCTAAACTGGTTAGTTAGGGCATATTGGTGTGACTTGTTTATCGAAAAATGTAGTTAGGCTTGCCTTTAGCCTTAACTTGTACATAACTTTTTGTCAACAATAGTGATTCTTGGATGTCAACAGCTCCTTTAACTGTCAAAGATGGTTGTTTTTTACGAAAGGTTGTCAAAGATGGTTGTCAATAACGTTTAACAAGTATGGCAGCGGCCGGCGGGGTTTTTTTGGTTGTATTTGGTGCCTAATTTTTTTATGAAAGGTACCTTAGAAATAATGTGCAGCAAGGCCTTAGAAATATGATACAATGTCTTGACCTGTGTGTGCAAGGTTAGAATGAATAAAAAAATGTCAACAAAATCTGTAGCAAACCATTTGTTTGTTTCACTTCCAAACAGTTTGTAACAAATATACAACCAAGTCTTAGTTTCTTAAACTTAATCCAAGACTAAGGATCTCTATATCCAAATACAATTGCATTGCCAATTCGCTATGCATGAATATATGGTAAATTAATCCGCACGTAGCTTGATGTTCAAATGGTCGTGTCTTTAAAATCTTTCGCTTTCTGCCTATGCTTAGCAGCCAATACACTTTTAAATAGATATTCCTTACATTATATAGCATAGTAAAGGCGAAGTCATGGTTTTGACATTAATTCAATAATCTAAATTTGTAAGCAAGACACCAGCGCAAATACACACAAACAGCATCGATGATATCGTGGCCTCGTGTTTCTGGCATAACCATTTATGCGTACTTCATACCAAAAGAGTGCGCCACAATGCTGGCAAACCTGATCACACCCTCCGAGGTACATCTAGTCTAATGTCGATTCTACATAATTGTCAAAGAAACAGAACCGAACAAATTAAAGATTTTAAATGGATTTAGTCAGCAAGAATAAAGGACACTGTCATTGTAAATACCAGAACACGAAGCTGAAATAATTTGACAGTGCATTTGGGTAAATGCAAAAAATGGAAAACAAAAGGTACAATTATCAGTCATTCTAAATTTGGTTCAAGACATCCATTGTCTTTTTTTATTTTAAAACCCTAATTAGACTAATCTCTGGGAATTCTGACCGCTATACTTTCAGTCACTAAGAATAAATCATTGTTACACTTTTACCAACTGTTAATAAAACTTTAGAACTTATGTTAGGTGTATCCTTAGTTTAACAACTTGACAATACATCAGGTTGTTTTTTTGGTGTCGTCGCGACAATATTTAGCACAGAATTTTGCGGGGACTGCAAATTTTTCCTGTTACAACAACAAATTTGCTGCATATATTTGCAGCACTGACATCCCTGTACGGAACTGTTTTACTTATCCCAGGGGTATTTGTTAATGTAAAGGGTTAAAAAGACGATTAATGAAAGCAAACAAAATTTAAAACTAACTACTGCATCAAGGTTTACTTCACATGTAATATTGACACACCAATTGCAATACTCGGTTCAAGAACTTTGTGATAATAAACTTAAACGGCGTACACCAAATATATGTTTGATAAAAGCAACCCATAATCGGATCCCTTTTGTCCACCCTTAAACTAATTTAATCAGATGAGCAATTATGAAAGATATTTTAAATACCGAAAAAACTGCTTAAACGAACCCTAACACGATAATGAAATACGCAATACCTTGGCTCATACAACGTGAACGTTCCTGTGTGTGCGCACAAACTGCTACAACTATTTTGTATCGCCGATATCTACGACAACAACAAATTGTCAACGATGAGTACAGGTTAAACCATTGAATGTACACTGCATCCAACAGACTCATAACGTACGTATACATCAACTGTATACATACACAGAAATTTGTAACCTACCATACCTTGAAAGGTCGAGTGCATTTGCCAATTGCTCCTCTGCGACACGGAACTTCCTTTTTCCAAGGTTACAGCAAAGCTATCCAAGCACTGTTAAAACCGGCCATATATTAGTATCATTTAAAGTAGCCGATGTAATATTACTAAAAATAAATATAAATAAATCGACAAAACTTGATGGATTTGCTCATCTGATCAGTTCTTGGCATCCACGATCTTATCTTCACATGTTCAATATTATTCTGGGAACTGGAGTCGCTTTGTTGATGCTTCTCGTTGACACCTATTACAAAAAGACAACAGCAATTTGTAAACATTTAGTATCATTTAAATTAGCCGATGTAAAATTACAAAAGATATATATAAATAAATCTACAAACGTTGATTGATTTACTCATCTGGCGAGGTAATACAACAAAGATGACATTCAGGATGAAGGCGCCTGCTTGATTTTAGGCTCTCATCATACCAAAAAAGAGTGTTACAATGTCCACAAACTCGATCACATCTCCCCAAAGAAACACTCCGTTGGCGGACCTGCAATGAACAAAACGAATATGGCATGTAATACCAAAAGACACAATAAATAAATAAATAAATAAATAAATAAATAAAAGGCAGAGGAAAGTAACCTTGCTCGACAACACCAGCCCTACAACGTCGAGTGTTTCTGCGGGCGGGAAGTGTGCGTTTCGTGCATTTCGTTTCCATCTGCAGCAGCAATAGCCATAGCTAGAAAAGTTGTTTGATCATATAAAGCACCGAGAGGCAGAAAAACATACAAACCAAATAAGGTAACCGAAAGTACATGTAGTTGACGATATAACATTAGCACCATGGTCTGGCAAGTGGCCATTTCGAGTAGCATGTCGTCGAGGTGGAGCTATAAAACAGAGAAAAAAAACAACAAAAAAAAACAAAAGATTCAATGACATAAACAAAAAAAGTTGAGCCTCCAATCACTGCGTAAAATAAATGTCATCAAAGACCAAACCTGCATTCCAAGACCTCGTAGTACTACTGTACATGTGTGACTGGTCGAGGGTAAGGTCACACATTCAGTCGACATGCCACACGCATCAACAGTTAAAAGACATTGAACAATTATAATCACTTACTTCGGACTTGGATCACCACCTTATTTTCTGCAGGCTGCAAAAGTTACCGGGTTACATTACAAATATTATCAGCTTATGAGCTCAGAGCCACCATAAAACTTCAAGAACTAAATAATAAGACGTCAGAAATGCCACTAAAAGTTAAAAGTGATAATGACTATAAGAGAATTTAAGCAATTTCAGCATTGAAAAAAAAATTCAGATAAGAAGATACAATACCTTATCTGCGTAAACTTTTTTATCCAAAATACGATGCACTTCATGACTATGAAGAATTACCATAAAAAAATTTAATCAACTGATTGTTACAAACCGAGAGCGTCTTTGTTTTGACATTCTCAGTTAATGATTAAAAAAAAGGAGAGAAAGAAAGATATACTCACGTGTACATATACCGCCTTCACTTTCAGCAATGGGAAAATCCTCCCTAAACCCGATTAATGGTATATTCTGTAACAAAAAACAAAGTGGGAAACATCAGAAACTCACTAACAGAAAAGAAATGATAAGCTAGAAAGCTGAATTCAGGATTGTATTTAGAAGAAAGGCATACAGGTTTCCAAGTTCGGATAAGGGCACACGCGCCTCTATATTTCTACTTGGCGTGTACCAAACCGAACCTACTGATGTGGCACCCAATACGCATTTGAATGGTTGAGCTTTGCAGCGGTTTCAACAGTACCATGATTCCTCATTGGCTCAATATGTTCATTAATACCTGAAAAAATTATACAGTCCGAATAGTTAATATGACATAAGTAACTGTTCCTACAATACATAAAAGTACTAAAAGTAAAAATGCTCAGAACTTTCAATATGCTACTTGAGTTTGAGGGTACTATACGAAATTTCAATATGCTACTTGAGTTTGAGGGTACTATACGAAAACCTACGTAGCCTTTGAACTTCGTAACACCTTCCCTAACATCTTCGATGGATGACATAGTAACAAAGGCCAAACCCCTACTTCCGCTAACTTTGTGACAGATAATCTGCGATGGACAGCTGCTTCAGTACAAATTCTAATTGCAAAAAAACAAAATAAGCTCTGAAACAACGCTAATAAGCAATTTCTGAAATTGCATCTGACCTGAATGACTCAGTGAGCACATCCGAAAGATGTCGTAACTCCAGTTGCAAATATATAATGGGCAGCTGCTAATTCGATCACCTATAGTTGCAAAACACTCCCGTAAGCTTTTTTCTTCCTACTATAAAGATTTAAGTAACAATACTATGAGAATAAGGTATTAACTCAGAAATCCAAACCTTTGTTACCCGCAAAATGATGCGGGTAACAATACTATGAGAATTTAGGAGTTGCAGACTTGCAAAATCCAATTAGTAATTGCCGATCGAAATTAATGGACATTTGACGATCGTTTATCGACAACGGATTAAAGCAGGCATGTTTCCTTTTTTTTTTTTTTTTTTTTTTTTGCTCGAAAACAGCATCTATCTTTGCTAAATCCTTATCCAAGGCAACATTTCGTTGTTAACTTCCCAGAGAGACCAACGCTTTCGTCTTTTCTTCTAGCATTTTTTTCATACTCCTTAAGAGTCATTTCCTGTACAGGCGTTTATGTGTGTCTATAATTTGCAGTCAAACTATGACACACGTTCTAAAATGGTTCATTTATACCAGTGTAAATTATACAGTTTCAAAGGGTAATGAAATAACTTTTCTGCACATAATTGAAAAACTAAAAGGCTAACATGACATGCAAAATACATAGCGTATACACTTTTCAGCTAATGACGGATTTACTACCTCGCATTAAGATCCTATTTTTGTGTTAAAATCTTACCTAAGACTGCAATCTGACATCACTATCACATGATCCCCTTTTCCAGCGGCAACTATCAGTTCAATTCCAGCCTCTCCACCAACTCATCACAATACACCGCCTCAAATAGTAGGCACCTTAATCATAATCTAAAACCCATAAAAAAACAATATAAAATCAAAAACAAAGCATAAGAAAAAATAATAAGCACCTGACACACATCTCAAATCTTAACCCAATTGCAGCACTTTATATAATCGGAAATCAAGTATTCCATAAAGCCACATACCTGCATCGATTTTCTAATCCAGACCTCAACCCGACATCCACCGCACCACTACATACGAAGCCACCGTCACACCACCGTTTTCCTTTTTTTGATCAATCGTCTTGTGCGTATGTGTGGCTGACAAAACAAATCAAGGTTATGGATGTGGAACCATTGTATGTGTGATTGAGAAAGTGGATGAAGGTTCTGGATATCATTGTATGTGTGGTTGATAAATCATGAAGCCGAGATTTGGATCTGGCAGGTTTTTGGGCTTCATGTGATGGATTAATGGTAGCCCACCAATTTTGGCGGGAAACCCACCAAGCAAAACGACGTCGCAGACCTTGTGATTTAATATATATTGTAATACTAATTGGGCCTTTTAGCAAGCACAAGTGCACAACAATCTTAAACATTTGGGCCTTGAGAGCCCATTATATAGTTAGGAAGCAAAACAAATCTTAAACATTTGGGCCTTGAGAGCCCATTATATACACATATCTTCATAAAACCCTAACACTATCGTGTTTCCATTTTTCCGCTCGACACCAATCTCCGCCGCCGAAAATGGTAAACACGTCTACCCGGAAACCCTTNACGCATGTTGCCAAAACATATAAAGGTAGGCATAGTCAATCATAGGTACATATCTCTTTGGATACAGAATAGTCTACATCTTGATTCAATATTTCTATTGTTGTTTTCTTTTAAGTTTGAATGAACATCCGATAGCCAATCAATCAGGACTAGGAGTTGCACGGAGTACAATAGAATTCCTCGGTAGGGTCATTCGGGAAGTCTCTTTGAGGATGACTTTCAAACAGTTCTTGCGAGAGCTAGAGAGACGTCTACGAGTAAAGCAAATTTGGCCTCATTTAAACATACGAAAAACAACATAATCTCTTATTTTGCTTAGTTCTCCTAAGCCTAGAAACCAAGTGTTATTCTTGAATTATCCCAATAAAATTTTCGTAATACTCAAACATTAAAAGATCAAAATACTTTATTCAAAAAATAAACTAACATAATTTTTTAAAAATTATCAAGATCGTTACAACCCTTACCCAATATCTAACACTTTATACGCTTTATGTTTACATGACAAGATGGACTCATACATATTTGGATTTAGTTAAGTCAAAGTACAAAGTGTTTTTAGCAAAGTACAATGTGTTTTTAGCTCCATAGTATAATCTTAATGATTAAGTTAGAGTGATGATAGAGGGGCCTAATTAGGTCCAATGGATTAGTTTTAGCTTTCGAACTATGATAGTTTGTATTTCATATGTATTATTTTGATATGATGTTTATACAAATTTTTAGTTGATATAATGTTTATGTAATCCTAATGATTAAGTTAGAGGTGAGTTATTTTGCAAACACAAAAAAAACATAGAAACTAAAGAGCTAATCCCTACCATCCAAAACCTTTGATCCAACAGACCAGATCAAAGGTTAAAAAAAATACGAACGGAGCAAAATTGTAAATTCCCCTAACTCTCTCCTAACTGACCCCACAAAATCGAAGTGTTGTTATTAAGATATTCCTGCATCTCCTAACAAAAAAAAAACATATTTTTCAACTTCTCTCTCTCCTCTCAATAATATCAAGAGCAAATTCTTAAAATAGACCGGTCTCCCAAAGTGTATACCCTTTCTAGACCAAAAAAACTTGACTTCTCAAAATGCCCCAGGAGACCCGGGAGACTTTTCATGTAGCTTTAAAACTTGACAAGTGTCCTTCTTTTGTAAGAAATAAAGTGCATAAAGTGCATAAAGTGTCTTACATTTCTTACAAAAACAAGTCTCCCAAAGTACAAAAGAGGGACACTTGGCAAGTTTTAAAGCTACATGAAAAGTCTCCCGGGTCTCCTGGGGCATTTTGAGAAGTCAAGTTTTTTTGGTCTAAAAAGGGTATACACTTTGAGAGACCGGTCTATTTTAAGAATTTGCTCTAATATCAAACTCTAACCGTTCAAAATAAAAAATCAACCATTAAAATCACCTAAAACAGATAAAAAGGGATGAATCGACGTCTGCAAAAACGGATCCGGCAAAAAAAGGTTGATAATGACTCCGGCTAATGGTACGGTACTTATTTTTTTTTATTTAACTATATATATATATATATATATATATATATATATATATATATATATATATATATATATATATATATATATATATATATATTGTGATTTTGTTCTTATTTTTGTATTTTATATGTCTTTTTATGCTATTTATAAAGATTTAATTATATGTAGAAAAATTAATGTTACATTCTATTGCTTTATCATCTGAGATATTTCTCTTAAGTGACTAAGCTAGATAAGTAAAATATTTTTGTTCTTCCTTACGGTGTTATATCACAACAGATAAATAAATGTCACTTATAATACCGTCACTTAATAATACCAAAATGAATAAAAATGAAGCAGAATACGAAAATTAAAATTTGGCTTATCCTCAAAATCAAACAAGTGTTGCATTAATCTATCATTGCATTTGAGCAATATAAGAATTCGCCTAAAGCGACTTGAACACTTTTATTCCTACTAACAATGTAACATCACAAGTGATAAATGACACTAATGACATGCTAAAAAGTCCAAAAAGAACACAAAATTATCGTAAAAATTTATTCCAATTATAGAGCATAATTTTTCAGCTATTAATCACATGTAATAAATCAAATAAAGAAAATTAATAAATACACAACTCATACTTCGACTCTAGCAGTCGGCAGAGCCGCCTCTATTATAACTCTGAGGTAATCTGAAAAATATAGAAATATCACAAGTGACAATTAACTAATAAAAAATACCATACGGTATACTTGTAAAAGAAAATAAACTAGAAAAGTCATGTACCTTATATTCTTCTGTATCTTTTTCATACAAATTGATTCTTTCTCATTTTTCTCTGCATCTTTTTCTTTGTTAATCATTAGGCATAAAATATGGTTTTCCTTTCTCCTCTTTAACAATACAAATGTCACATCACTCATGTGAGCTTTTCGCCTTTATTAAACAAAACCATGAGCCTGCAATAATCTCCTTTTGGACAAGCAGAAACAGAGTACGAGTGTATACCTTTACTGCATGAACTTGAATGTCTAGTGGAGTTAGCAACGTAGGAAAGGAGTCGATTGACTGATGATCTAATCTTTCTTGTTTGCATCTCTGTTTTTTCATTGCAGATTCGTAGCATATCATGAACTTAACAAGTGTCGCACTAGGAGTTGTGAAATATGAGAAGAAAGAATTCTCACTCTCCGACCTAGACGTAGTCCTCATCAACCCGCAAAGTGGCGAATCGACAATAAACACGATAATCCATGATGATCTAATCCTAAACATCTTAGACAACCACTTGTGATTTATTAAACTCTTCCATTAACTTATTCCATATATACTCAAACTTTTCTGGCATGATATACATATTCTAAACTATCTTATTCAATTACTCAATATAGATTCTAGAAACAATTTGTAACCAAAAATTGATGCATCAAATGCTGCTTTGAATTGATTACTATAAATGTATGCATCAATGGAATATCACAAAATGATATTACATATGGTTTAAAAATAATAATAATAATTAAAAAAAATTAAAAAAAAAATAAGAACTATGAACAAAAATGTATATTACATGTGAATATGTGATACAACAAATATAATTTAAAACAACTAAATATAAAAAATTAAATTTCAAAGAAGTGCCTTTGCTGGAATCTTTTGCATTATATGCCACTTGCAAAGCCTATGCTTAGAATCAGGAAGTTCAGCTGCAACTGCCTTTTTGCGTCGCTCCATCTTGATCAGTTACAATAATATTCAGAGCACAGACAAACGCTTTTTTGAAGGCTTGGAGTTACCATCCATAAGTTTCTGCAGTTTCATTCTTAAGTAGTCAGAACCATCAGTAACACATTTCCTGTGGTTGTCTATTGCGGTGAAAGGCACAAAAACTACCTTGTACCTGAAAAATGTAAAATTATTAGAAAAAACACATATGATAATAAATCAAAAATATACAAAAGCAATGAAATATCTAAGATGATTTTTAAGGTTAAATTGCATACTTGTTTTTTTTGTATGTGGCATCAAAAGAGACCATATCACCAAACTCTTATAGTTGCACATTGCAATTTCATCAGCCCAAAACAGACCACACAACTCGGGGAATTATGAACTAGATAGTGAAAATAAAAGTTTGGAGTATACTTTTGCCTATCTTTCATTCGATTAATGAGCATTTAAGCATCACTATCTCCTATAAAATAGTTCATCCCATGTGCAAAGTTCTTAAACTCCGTTTCGGTACCATGAACGAGTGTGGAATGCCCTTTCAAACCAATATCTCCTATAAAACTGTTCATCCCATGTGCGAGGTTCTTAAATTCCGTTTCGATACCATGAACAAGTGTAGAAGGCCCTTTCAAACCAATATACAAATTATGTGCTCTAACAGCACCAAGGTTTGCATTCGCGGATTTAATAATAAACATATGCTCGTGATAAGTTAACTTCCTCTCACTTTTTAACAAATGCTTATACTGAATCCGATCAAGTTTGTGATTCTGCATAGCATCAAATGTGGTTAGCTTAAATTTCGTCATACCATGAATAATATCCAATACAACCAATGATTATAATGTTTGAAGTCCTTCTTTCTTTTTTACCTTTCTTTGGATCTAAAGTGTTCACATATGTTTTCTTTGGACACCCTTCCTTATTGCACGCTCATACTTTTGTTTCACAAAACTACACCTTAATCTTTTCTGAGAAGAAAGTCTAACACCAAAACCTGCCTCTAAAGCGTATTTCCTATACATACTAGCAAAGCCTTAACTGAATCATAAACAGTCTCCAACAATTATAAAACACTAGCAGGAACTTTAGGAACCTAATAAAGCAATCCACCGGAGTATCAATGAAATCATGATGAATAAATGATTGAGGTATTTTCGGAGAATTAGAAGCTGGAAATATGAAAGAAAAAAAAATCACCAATTTATAACAACTAATATACAAATAAAATCATGTTATCTAGTTTAACTAACTATAACATCTGATGTAGAACATGACATGTAATATATCACATTTGATACATAACATATATAAATTTCCACACACAAACATAACACTTCTAATATATCACACTCGATGCAAAACAACATTCTAACAACAAAAATCAAAATCAAACAACAAGTGTGAATTGCAAAATTAAACTTACAACTCTCGATTTGATCTCCATTAGAGATAAAAATAGATTCAACATGTTCCGAAAGATTAATTACTACATCCGTAAAAAACAATTATAAAAAAATTGGGTTTTAAATTTAGATTTAATCTCCACCATTAAATTAAACTAATTTGATGGTGAAAATTAGTCTCTCAATATACAAGAGAAACTTAGTCACAAATTTTGTATTTTTTTTATTTATTTTTATTTTTTTTATTTTTTTTACGGATTAAAAAGCTTCGGATCTATGATAGTTTTGTATTTCATATGTATTATTTTGACCAACAAATTTTAAAAAATCCTCAACAAACATGTTTATATCAAGTTTTCTTACAACATCTTATAATTATTATGTGATCAAATATGGTTATTCATAATTGTTTTAGCAGCATATTTGATTGTTAGTGCTAAACTACTACAGTAATAACAAAAGTCCATTATTTTTGACATGCTATAAGACTTCTTTTTTTTTTCTTCCAAATAGTCAACCTTTAAATTCTTTATTTTCTAGATAGAAGGAACAACCGTTTTGTTACTACTAGTATAAAATAAGAGGTAATTTGCACACTTCATTTTTGAGTGTAATTTGATTGTTACACTCAATAGACAAACATAACAAGTATCATGTGATATATGTACAACTGTTTACAGCACAAACTAGTGTGTGCAAATCAAAATTTTAAGTGTGCAAATCACTTCGATAAGATAACCATGACCCGTAAAGGGGAAATGAATTTATTTAGGGATATTTGCATTTTTTTGACCCGGATTACAATTATTCCATCTTGACTCATTTTTGTTTCTTTACTAAAATTAGGATTTTTTTCCCTAAATGCCAAAATTACCCTTTTGTAACACTTCTGCCACCATCTGCACCTATTTTCAGACTCTTTGTTTCTAAATATATGCATTTTTCATCATTTTAATCTAGTTTTACTTCGCAAATATTTGCAATACATAAAAAGTATCATGGATAATTTACTTTCAAAAGTGAGCGAGTTTTATAAGTTCACTTTTTAGAGTCCTAGAATTAACATATGCTACAAACTTGAGTCACATTGAAAATAAGTGTGAAATTAGGTCACAGAAATGCAAATTTCTTTTTTATCTATATATTTTTGTGTTTTTATTGGCTGATAAGGTAAAGAAAAGCGAGATGTTGTTTTTTATTAATCATATATAAGAGTAAATTTATAAAAAAATCCTAGTAGAATGACTAGATATTTTGTTTTTCTAAAAAATTAAACGAGTTTTATCAAGTTTATGATATATTATTCCAAAAGAATTATCACGCTAAAATATGAAATAACATACAAGAGGATGATTATATATACTCGTGTTTCTTTGTATTCTTATTGTTCAAATGTATCACCAAAGCTTTGATGCTTACTAAATTTGATTATTCATATACGTCAAAATGCATAAATAATCTAGACTTTTAGTGTAACTTTCCCAATACTAGTTTCTTTTGCGTGGAATCTTTGCTTTGTGTTATGAGTCGTATTTTAAACCTAAGTTCGAATAGTCAAAAAGTTGCAAACTTATGCTTTTGAAAACTTGAAACCGGGTTTTATAGAAGTCTTTTGCATCTAATTATAAACTGGCTTAACTAAACGTTATATACTATACTAATTTCGTCATAAGGGTTAGTAAAGTTATCATCTCATAATGTTTCGAGTAGGATGGACGATTATGGGGTTAAAACAACGAGTGGACAACACAGAGCATAAACTGTCGTGTATATTTTCTTTTTTAAACGACAACATACACAGTGTTGCTTTCAAGAAAATTATAACTTTTCTTTTTAACTATATACACATCTTAATACCTTTGTGTAAAGGGACTCCACCCGGTAAAATATATTACTCCAAAAAAATAGTTAAGTACAAAGGAATGTGGTTGAATACCACATTAACCTCAAGCAACCGCTTGAACAACCACTATATCATTCATGACAGGCCATTTAGTTAAAAGCTCACATTGTTCGAATAAACAACAAAAAAGTTAAAACCTCATCCGTTTATACATTTAAATATTGCTAATCCAACATTCATGAATGAAAAGTTGCCTTCTACAAAAGAGTAGTCGTCTCACGGCTCGCAATGTCGAGTCAGAAACACAAATTAATAATAATAAAAAAAGAAAAAAATAAAAAAACCCTTCTACAATAAATTCATTATGTAGCACGACAGCAAATACACAATTTTCAAATTTTCATCCAACTTTTGATGGGTGAATATGTATTTTACAAAACAGGATAAACAACAACCTATATTTAACTAATTAAAGTCATTTTCTATCATATGTTACGTAGACACAAATTGTCGAAAGTAGTGTGCACCTTCCAGATGCTTAGATACTATGATTGCATAAACATGTCGTACATTGAGCTGGAAAATTAGTATCGTAAAACTGGCAATTAAAGTGGAAAAACCTTTACTAAAAGCTAGTGTTTTTATTAGTGTGATTTGCCTTTTCTTAAAGAGTATATATACAACTTTGGTGTTTACCTTTACACAAAGATCTACCTATCTTTACAGAAATGTATTTTTTTCAATTTCATATACTCATGGAATACGAATGTATTTTTTTCAATTTCATACACTTATGGAATTCGTATGTATTTTAACTACAACACATAATCAAGTTCCGGAGTCACAATGAATTGCAAGAAAGGAACCAGAATCAAATATGATCGGATGCACAAATTTTTTTGTATGTATACTTACTAAATAATACTAGAAACACATTTCAATGGACCGAGTGAATTTAAGATACATTCATAAAATCTCGATGTTTTTCTAAAATATTAATACTACATCAAAAAAAATCCATGGGGTTCTTGAGAATCAACGAGAACCCCTGATTCCGTCTCTGATGAATTGACCATATAAATGAAACAACAAACTTAGTGAAGAATAATTGTTAAATGAGAATATATTAGCTACAATTTAGTGTAGCCAACTCCCTACAATTTTGTGTTATAAATTGTGGGTCTCCGAGTCTTTTTGTGGGTCCTCAGTTATTTCTGTGGGTCCTTGAATAATTTATTGTGTAATTTTAGTGGAGGGTTGTAGCCAGTTGGCTACAATAATTGTAGCCAACATATCTCCTTGTTAAATTCTTGTTTGATTTTATAACAAAGTAAACAAGTAAGGCATAATGCAACTAAGAGCTTGGGCGCGTTTAGTATGGAGGTTTTCCAGAAAAATTTTCCAAAAAAACCTAAGAAAATAGAAAACGCGTTCAAATTGAGTTTTTTCCAAAAGTTTTCTAGGAAAAATGGAAAAGCTGTTTTCCAAGTTTATAGCTAAGTTTTGGAAAACTCCCTTTATGAGTTCTCCATAGGTTTTCCATTTTAGAAAACTCCATCTAAACACGTTTTCAAGTGTTCTCTAGAGAAAGAATAGCTCTTCCATTCTCCAGAAAACTGAAAAATGAAAACTAGGAAAATTTTTCCATTACTAAAAGCGCCCTTAATTACAAACATAAAATTGCTTCACACGTACACGCATCCATGCATGCATAATTACGTACGTATTATTATATTGCACATGGATGGATTTCTTAACCATTAAGCTTTCAAAGTTTTGATAGAGTTCCAATAATAGTAGTTTGTCTTAAACATGAAAATAGTATAGCATCCGTCCGAATAAGGCATAATCCTTAACTAATGGAACTATAAATAAAGATAACTTTAGGGGCATGTATCAACAAAGTCAAAAGTTTACACATTCTAAAGGTACAACCGTAGAAGAGTGAAATGGTCAATATTTATGAATTTATGATATGTTGGCCATGTGGATGTGGTGAATATTTTAGTCCGATTGTAGTTGGAAAGAATCATATTTTCTTTCTCATTAAGAAAACATTATTGCAAAATAAATAGACGTCTCATCGTATTTTTTATACATACTAAATAAGCATATACATAACTAAAACATCTTGCCGAATGTAATTATAGGTGCAGTTCATTTACTCTTGGATAAATGTACAACTCTTTACATGATACGTAACTCATACTTCGCTCCATTGAAATTGGTGGTTGTTGTGATGATCAAAACATCTATAATTATAAGAATATGATGAAATATTTGCTCCGTCGTACATTACGAGAAATCAAGCTAACAAAAAATTAGCATGTTACAAGAGTACCATTTAGAAAAGAAGAAGTTTATTTTCTTGTGATTATTAATTATTTGTGATTTTTTTTGAACGAATAATAATTATTTGTGATAAATAACGTACTTATGAATGAATGACATTATGAAACTAATATTTTAGTGCGACAATGTACAAAGTACAAACATAGTGAACTGAGATATGCGTTTATGTGGGCTGAAGACATATGTCTGTGTGCTAAAATGGGCTTTGTTTATAAACACCCTACTAAAGTAACTCATTTGTCTCCCGCAGCAGGGCTTTTAATAAGTCACATAAATCCAAAATTTTAGCTTGAATTTATTTTAAAATTTTAATTTAATATTCGGACATATAAAATTTAACAGTGTTTAATATTTTAAATATTATATGCATGAGTTCATACTATAAGTACAAAACTTTTATGTTTTAGCTAAATTTATTTGGTACTCGTATGTAATAATAATTAGTGCTTTCATTTTAATACTTATAATCTCGTGCATCTATAAACTTTAGATATTACAATTAAATTATTTATTGTTATAGATATTTTTGTTTCTAACCCATGTACGCATGATTTATTAAACGCAGATTAGGCTCTAACAATGTCAATAACTAATAATAATATCTGGCATATTTGCTCGGATTTAAAATATGATCATTTTGTTTAATAATTTTATTGTTTGATTAGTTTAATTTGATATTTTAACATAATTAATTTCATTGAATATAAATTTTTATATATATGTTATATTTAATTGTTAAATATACTTAATAACATGTAAGCATACGTTGACAGTGTTGTAAGTATTACACTCAATTAATAATAATAATAATAATAATAATAATAATAATAATAATAATAATAATAATAATAATAATAATAATAATAATAATAATAATAATAATAATAGTTGTTGTTAAACATAAATACTTTTAGAAATTATGGAAACTAGACGAGTACCCGTGCATAGCAACATGATTTTATCGCGGCATATAATTATGATTGTGATATTTTGATTAGGTGTTTCGTATAACATTTATTCATACAACGTAAAAAAATCAAAATGTAACTGTAAATTATTGTAACATATAATGATTTTAATTTTTAAGTAAAAGAACAAATTTTACTAGCTAATTTCAATATTTAAGAAATGAGATATAGTAGTTTTAAGTTTTCTAAATTAATTAAATTAGTTTTCTAAATTAGTTTTAAGTTTTCACTTTTCACTTTTTTGTTTTTCTTTTATATACAATATGGATTGAGTATTTTACACTTTTTAGTCAATAAAATCGAATTTAAAATTATCCATTTTTAAAAGTTTAAAGTTTGATCGTAAACTGTATTAAGCAATCAAAGTATAATGTTTATTTACACTTAAGTCTAAAATTAAAAAAGAAAAAAAAAGAAAAAAAAGCTCACAAGGCCATGCATATTTTTATTTTTTTCTCCATCAGATTTTTAAAAAATTGACAAAACTAATACAATTTTGACTTTTATTAGCCAAGATAAGGGCTCAATTTTTGCAGTTGAGCTCTTCTATTAGTTAATTAAAAGAATTCATTTGTTCAATTTGTATAAGAGAGAAAAATAAATACACTATAACCAAATTTGTTTTTAAAGGAATCAATACTTTTACGATCTCACATTTATCTATATCTATACTATATAATAGTATATATAAATCATTTAAGACTTTTATTTTTATAAGTCTTAAAATTTTTAAGCTTACACACTTTATATATATTTAGAGAATATATTATCTATAATTTTTTGTAGCTAATTGACTACTCCCTCCGTCCCATATTAAATGTTCACTTTTGACTTTTGAAGTCTTTTTTCTTTAACTTTGACATTAAATATATTTTTTCTTTTTTGTATTATATATTACTTGATGAAACTTATATCTAACGAAAATGCATTTAAAACTCAATTCATTCATATATTTGCATCAAGTATTATATAACACACATAAAAATATTTAAAGTCAAAGTTTATAAAAAAATACTTTGAAAAGTTAAAGTGGACATTTAATATGGGACGGAGGGAGTTCTATGCTTTAAATGTGGGTCCCTGATTCATTTTATGGGTCCTGATTTTTTTCTGTGGGTACTGATTCATTGATAGTGTATCTTTTGTGAAGGATTGTAGCTAATTGGCTACAAAAATTGTAGGCAAGGTATCCCTATATATTTATACTATATATAGTATATTTTATATATAAAAATCTTTAAACAATATTTTTTTTATTAAAAGATGCATAAATTTATCTTCATGACGGAGCCACTCTTGGAGTACTGGGTCAGTAGGGTATGTCATGGCCAAGCCAAATCCCTACTGTTTACATTTTATGTTACTTTGGTATTTGTTTCACACTAAATTGGATTATTTAGCTCACCCACTTAATATTCAAACTATGTAACCCTTCAAGAGTTTACTAATTTACATATACTTTTAGTAAAGGCCTAATACCATAAAAAAGCATCATAGTTGTCACAAAAAGTTGTTCTGAGTAGCGTACTAAATTTTTTCCTTGTTTGTGGGTCAAACCCGACTATTTTGTCCATAAATGCGTTTTTTTCAACCGGTATACCAAGTAGCCGGTTCAATCCTTAGTTATAATAACTTTACTAGTGCCAGCATGGAAGTAAAACACACACCCACACACACTTCTTCTCCCCCACCACGCTTTAACCTCGTACCACTGCCAAATTGGACGATTTTCATTAATTTATACAATTCAAGTACAACGTTATCTTCTTTATAACCCCACATATCCATCATGTATCGCTTTCAAGATCCCCAAAAAAAGTTAACAAACCCTAATTTGTGCAACATAAATAATCAGTATCGGTTTGCTGAAATTGGCATCAAAGAAGGTATGTACATTGTAATATTTAATGTTTTATTACCCCAATTGCATTATTTTATTATTAATTTTTGTTTCTTAGGGTTTTTTCAAATTAGGGTTTTTGATTGTTGTTTAAATTATTTTTCACAGGTTCAATGGACTTACCACTTGATGTGGTATTCAAAATCCATTACAATGGTGTGTTCATGTTTGATCCTCTAAGGTACACCTACTGTAGAGAACTGCTAATGGAGGTTTCATCCTCAGATAGGATAATGTTTAGCCGTCTTTTAGATATATTGCTTCCTAAGATAAGGCAAAACATATGGGCCTTGTTCATTTGTATCCCTGGGTTAGATATTGATAGTGGTGGCTTAAAAATAATTGAAACAGATGCTGATGTGAATGTCTTATATGATCTAGGAAAAGAACATAAGAAAGTAGATGTATATGTAGCTCATTCTCCACAGAATTTAGCACCGTATTATCATATAAATTTGTGCTTAGAGGGTTCTGATTCTGAGGTTACTTCAAAAAAGAAACATCATGAAAAGTTGAAAAAAGATGCTGGAAATATGAGTGTCGAAGAGCTTATAAGTTGGGCTGAGGAAGAATCTCACTCTCCTTATTTAAGGTCTCCCCCACTAAAAGAAAGGCCTTCCAGACATGATTTTGTGGGAAAAGTTTGGTTCCATAATGAGGGGTGGGAGGACAAGTTCGGGTAGACTTATTCCAGCAGCAAGGATTGCAAGGGTTGGTACTTGGTTGGCTAATGATAGGGCAAGTTCAGATACGATAGAAGAACAACAAACGTTCCATGGTCCTATGAGGAAAACAGTAAATGAAGCTGTTAATGAGGTCAACATGCCAGGTAACACATTAATTAATAAAGACTTTATAGTTAACACATAATATAAAGTTGTATCTAATATATTTGTATATTATATGTAATGTGTTAGGCACACAACAAAGTCAAATAGTTGGAGGCAAGACAACATCAGGTATCGTTGAAACAAGAATCATGAAACCACCAAGAGGAGGAAGAATCAAAAGGATGACAAGAGGTGGAAAGCAAAGAAGCTCTGTGAGAGATGGGAATAGCAGTATGCAAGGAAGGACAACAAGGAGTGGATTACATCAAAGGGAAACAAGATCTGAACCAGCAGTACATGTGCAAGAAGCAAAAGAGATACCTGCAAAGCCAAGGATTCCACCAAGAATGCCTAGTCAAAGGCTTTTGTTGAAGAAATTGTCAGCACCATTAACAGGACCTGGTTCTAGTCCTGATAATGAGATAATTCTTGACTAGTTCTTTGCAAGGAACTAGTAATTGATTGCACATATTTTGTTAAATCTGTCAATGTTTCATGTGCAGAAAAACAACTTACTATTTGGATGATATTCTGTAAATTATGTTGCCCCATTTTGTCCATCTTAGGGGCTTGTGTCTTAGGAAAAAAAACTGACATAGTGATGATGCTAATGCCACTATGAATTTATGTAAGATATGACAAGTGGTGATGGTTAGTATTCCACCACAAAGCCCTGTTTTGTTCACTGAGGGCTGTTATAAGTGTGTTCTACTTATAACATTGTAATGTGCAATAGCACAAACACTTAATGTTAATGAAGAACACTTGTGGTTCTACTTTTAATTTATTCTGAGTTTTATGTGTGTGCCATAGTTTGTATGATTACAAAGAGTAACATAACATCAGTAAACCATTTCATTGGTACAACATAAAATAGTTCATACAATCAAAATCCTTAATACACTTCAAACAGAAGTGGAAAACAACATAAGATGAAGCATGAACCCACTAGCCTACTTCCTAAATGACCCAAGAAGGACTGCCACAACCAAGACAAACAAGAAAATAATCAAACAAGTGGAACCAACTAAGAACATGTCAAGAACTTTTCCCTTCATCTTTAAATCATTTAGTTCCTTGAAAATCACTGCCATTGACACATCTTCATTTGCCTCATGCACTTGAGTACCAACATGTTCTTGGGTAGCAACAACTTTAATGGCTTCATTTGCCTTAGTTACATTGGGCACTTGAGCCTCAACCTGGTTTGAAAGGCACTCAACATTGCACTCCAAAATCTGATTGTCCTTATATAGCTTGTACATGAGGTCCTTGTAGTAGTCAGATGGCAGCTCATCATCCAGGAAGCCATAAACATCACATTTTTTTATCCTTTTTCTATACATTTGTTAAATCAAAAAATTAACTAAGGAACATCACTACAAATTTGACAAAACGCAAAATTTGAAAGTAACTTACATGAATAGGACATGCTTTAAATCTGCGACCTGGATTTTCAGGTGTCCATGCCACTTGTTCGTAGATTGGATGCTTACAATGGCAGTGGGTCATACGAGCTATTTCTTCCTTAGTGTATATTCTTCGATAGTAACGAGTTGATGAGGAGGACGAGGCCATGGTTACTAAGCAAGTGATTGGTGAGTGGTTTGTAATTCGATTGTTAGATGATCTTCATTTTGTAGGTAAATCAAGAATAGGATTTAGGGTTTGTGAATGGTGTTTTGGGGAAGAAAAGGGTAAAGTAAGTATATAAATTAGTTGGAATAAGTGACACGGAAAAGAAAAAGAAAAAAATAAAAAAACCGGATGACATGGACACATAACCGGCTGGTGTAGGGAAAAAACGCACTTATGGACAAAATAGTCGGGTTTGACCCACAAACAAGGAAAAATTTTAGTACGCTACTCAGAACAACTTTTTGTGACAACTATGATGCTTTTTTATAGATATTTGGAGTTTCAATAGATCGAATTGTTATCCCTAACCGATCCCCCCCTATGGCGATTGCGATTTCCTAAAACCCTAAAACCAAAAACGATCTCAAAAAAAAAAAAAAAACACTAATCGTTCTTCAATTTTTTGATTTTTGTGATTCGTTTGTTTGGGTTAATCACAATCGTTATTTTGGTTTCGATCTATTGTTCTTCAGTATATCATTGTTATTGGATCGAATTTGTTGCTATGGGTTGAGTTTGTTCGATTACTGCTTATAAACCCTAAGCGATTAGGGTTTTATCTTT